>DWMY01000193.1:0-37628 GCA_018249775.1 Heliconius hecalesia formosus
TCGTTAAAGTTTTCTGTTGTTTGTGTCATTTGTTTAAGTGTGTTTTTTTAAACATTTGGAACATCCTTATTGGAACTACGAAAATGCGGGTTGCATTAAAGTTTAAATAATTTTCACATTAGTAATCTTAAATGTTTTCCAAACATATGTACATTACATGAATAATTCAGTAGTTAAAGCGGGCGAAGCCGCAAGCGGGTCGCTAGTATTATATAATTCGTACAATTTGTTTCTGCTTCGGTATATACCAATAGTTGCCCAGTCGCTAAAAGTTAACTTCAAGTTTTTATATATTTGTTTTTCTTTAAAAGTATTATCAAACTCTGTTGAGAGTAAATTAAAAACTTTGCAATACAAAATAATTGTTTTACCCTTATTATGATGAAATTCAAGTTTTGAGAACGTCGTTCTATTTAATAATTAACAAGCCAATTTAAATACAATGTTTATTAAAATATTATAATAATTACAATAATAATATATATGACGTATGGAGTTATTCTTTTTTACACAATTTTTTGACGAAGTGACAAAACATTATTTTTGCACAAAGGGAACATTAGTAAGTGTTAAGTCACGACGTTCTTATAAAAAGTATAGTTTTAATTATTTTTAGCTTTATGGTGGATCCCTAGCGGGGTAGCCATAGTGAATAGTGTAGCAAACTCTACGGTCTCTGCACATCTGACTCTTTGTTTTCCCCCACTGTCAGTTTTGTCAATCAATCAATCTTGAAGTTATCAATCTTGAAGAGGTTGACAGTGGTTTTTTTTTAATTGAATTGGATATTCTTATGAGAAATGAAACTTAAGGTTTCAACAATTTCACATTAGAAATCTTAAGTAAATAATTCAGTAGTTTAAACGGGCGAAGCCGCGAGCGTGTCGCTAGTATATTATAAAATATTGGTTATATAATTTTTTTTCACCTTAGCGTCCCCGCTCTCAGCAACTTTACCATACCGTTGCAATATATTTTCTATTTCTCACAGATAAAAAGGCACTCTGAAGACTTATTTGCTGTTGTGGTTATGGCTTACCAGACGTCTCGTATATGGATTTTATGCAATTATACAAATCAATTTTAATAATTTGAGGTTAGGGTATTCGTTGCGCATTCGTTTACAGCCACGGCCTTTTGCCCACAAGCGTATGAATGTAAACGTGACAAGTTGTGGGTTTGATTCGAGTCTTCGAGTGTTTTCGAGACTTCGAATGGGAACTCGAGGAATTGAAATATTTAATATTGTTGTCGCTCTAGTGTTGAGGTAAAGCACGTTGTTGAGTTCCGCCACTTAACACACTTTGCCTCCAGAATTCGGCGGATAGTGGGAAGCGGAGTATTTTAACACAAGTCCTTCCACCCGCCCTCTACCTACCCTGTTATATGCGGGATGTTAAAGTGATGATGATGATTGATGACAATTATAATGAGTTCTGCTATTTAATACAAATGAAATATAAAACAATTTCTCGCAAGTTTCACACTGCAAATAATTTAAGGATGTAGAATAGAAGAATAATAGAATGATATGAGAAGAAAATTAAAAAATATTTATTATACTTATTGCGCGGCAACTACCGTGCCTTATTTTATTAAAACGGGAAATTACAATACAATTATAAACATTTCCCTGAGTGACAACAAACCTATAATAATCGTCGTAATGAGACACTTTCCAACTGCGCCATCGGGACATATAGAATATATGTATAAAAAAATAGTTACATGTGGACTTAAATTTACTGCTGAATTAAAAATAAGGTTTGGGTGCGATGAGATGTCTTTTAAGAAGCCCGCATTTTACTAATAAGTAGGAAAGTCGAGATGCTCTAAACTTTTCAAGACTGTTTCCTAGAAAATTTATACTTAGACTTCTATTTACGCCAATTTGTTGCAAATTGGCTAACATTTTCAAGAAAATGTTCTTATGCAAAAATATCTTACGTATTAAATTCTTCCGTAAAGTTTTGTTATAATTGATAACTAAAAGCCTGCGACACAAAAAGTTATTATTGGTGAATAAGCAACCAGAAAAGGGACAATCTTCAAACGGCTGAACTTTTTTCTCGAATCTTATCTAATAACACTCTCGATTAAGTTAACATATTAAATTAAAAAAAAAACCAATCAATCAAATAATCGATTCGTTCCATTGGGTGTTACGAAGCTACAGAGAGACATACATACACACATACCAAACATGTCAAACTTATAAAACAGAGAGATGTTTTGTCGGTGGTTAAAAATACACTTGTCGTTTTTGATTTATTAATATACTAGGCAACCCTTTTGTATTGACATGTAGGCTACTTTATAATAAGGTATATATTATATAACCTTAGGCAGGTTGTATATTTATTTAAAAATTTAATACTAAAATTAATTAATAGTTGTTTGATTTTCACGCTTATTACACATTTTAAATGAAACTATTTTATCCGGATTAATCGCGTATATTTAAGGTTTTACATTTTGGAAACCCGACGTTTCAAACACTTTGCAGTAGCCACGGACTAAAAATCAAAATAGTTTTATTTAAAATTCTCTGTATTAATTAAAACTGTGCCAATTTTCATACTCCTGCGTCCGCGCAGTTTTCTTAAAAATGCCACAAATTTTTGCTTCATTTAATAATATATAAAGGTAAATCCAGGTTAGTTGGCCATAGTCTTGGTTTAGCTTTGTTAAAAAAGACTTACAAATTATGATAGAAACTTTTATTTGTAATTAAACAATTAACTTCAAGATACTTAATATAAAAGTAACAAATTCTAATGTTTTTTTTTACCTTCTGCGCAAAATGAGATTTTTACGTAACCACATTTTATTGATTTCATTGCAGCTTTAAGTACATATCTAAAAACCGACTTTCTGTAGAACGATATAATATTTGCTGATGATAGAAAAGCCTTTTGATTGAATACACCACAGAATTTTGTACTCTTATTAAAAATCGTTCTTATTACATTTCCATGAAGTGTGTATTAGGATTAGTATATGAAAACTGCACATTTTTTTTACTAAAATAAATAAATCAACTTACCGCACACAGAGCAGTGTAGGCAGAGGGAACCTAGTGTTAAGACACTCCGTTCCACACTTTCCGCCCAATTCCGGAGACATTGCGTGTTGAGTGGCGGAAGTCAACGAAGCGAAGAAATGAATATTATATTTAAATAAATATTTAATTTCCTCGTAATAAATATTTCGGGGGATCGAACCCACAACCAGTCGCGTTTACAGTCACACTTTGTGCCCTGCGCTACGACTGGCCTAATCACGAGCTTTTAGTGATTGTTTTTTATTATGTTTCTATTCAAAAAAATATATAATATAAAAATATAAAATTTATAATATAAATTTGCTATATAGATGTGTTAACTTATAATTTTTACCAATAATAATACGCTGTTATATTCCACTAAGTCTCTTCTACTTTCAAATAAAAGTATATATAAAACGTAGTGCTAGGCAAGGAGGCCAGTAGTGATGCAGGGGCACAAGCGTGTGGCTGTAAACGCAACAGGTCGTGGGTTCGATCTCCACTCGAGGAAATGAATGAAGTCTTTAATATTTTCATCTCTTCGCCTTGGTGTCGAGCAAAACGCGGCGTTAAGTTACGCCACTGGAGTGTCTTAACACTAAGCACCCTCTGCCTATGATCAGCCAAATCAATATATTTATGTAAATTACTTAAAACTTCTAGTAAAATTGTACGAAAAAATTCTGCCTCTACAGGAGATATTTTACATTTTTCGTGCTAAGTTTTAAATTAGTGAGAGAATGAGAATTTTTGCGGCAACTACGGCCGTTAGAATTTGCTTATTCACATATTTTGAGAGGCTTTTTTAACGAGAGGTCCATTCGTTTTAAAAAAGTATTGCAGCCTTTTAAGCTAGAGTAAAACTTATTTGATGCTTAAGATTTTTGACATAATAATATAAATTATTTTTAAAATTTGTGTAAAACAATTTGAAATTTTGGAATATCTCCATACGTCAATATGATTAAATTTATATTTATTTGGTTTTTTTTTGGTTGCAATTTTATTTGTTTATTATTATTCCAAATTATTTCATATTTTTTTTAATAAATTTTATTCTAATTAACTTCACGCTTTATACAGCAAGGTAGGCAGAGGGAACCTAGTGTTGAGACACTCCGTTTCACTTTCCCCACCAAAAAAAAGAAGAGGAAAGCTGCCGAAAAAAAAATAACAAAAGAGCACGTGCAAGAAAAAATATTATATTACTATTTAATATAAGTTTTAGAGATACTTTAATACAACAAGTAGAATCAATATAATCTTAATTAATTTTAAGTCAAGGTCATTGAAAAATTAATAAAAACACCTTACGTAGGTAGGCCTCGATAACCTCGTATACGATTCGACTCGATATATTTTAATGTAAACTGAGGCCAGTCGTGGCGCAGCGGTACGAAGTGTGATTGTAAAACCGACTGGTTGTGGGCTCGATTTCCACTCGAGGAGATGAAATATTTACTTAAATTTATATTTCCATTTCTTCGCTCTGGTGTCGAGGTTAAGCGCGGCGTTGAGTTCTGCCACTCAATACGCAATGCCTCCAGAATTCGGCAGAAAGTGGGGAACGGAGTATCTTAACACTAGGTTCCCTCTGCCTACCCTGCTGTGTGCAGGATACAGCGTGAAGCTGATTTAATTTTGATTTTTTTAAAAAGAAAAAAATATTGCTGAAAATTTAATATATTATTACTTAGAGATTACACTTCATGTATCGTAGTACAGTTTCAAATATGATTAATATTCCAAGCATACGACGAACATAAGCTTACTCACGTATTCTTTTAAAGAACTACTTTCGTAAATCTTGCTTACTTACTTACTTGGACTTGACAGGTAGCTGTTGAAATTTGTTTCCTTAAGAGTGTTTATTTTTCACTAAAAAGAAATTATTTCTTGAAATGTAGCAGTAAAAAAGAGATTCATTTTGTGTGTATTTACTTTTCCCGACTGCTAAGGAAGGGTTATGTTTTTCTTGCGCGTATCTTTTATGGATGTTAATTCTTCAATCAATAAAATCTTTACCAGGAGCCCCGCATAATTTAAAGAGGTTCAACTTTCTGTCGCTGTCGCTGTCACAGTCGCTGTGCAGTAACCTGCAGTCGCTGTAACAGCGACTGTGGGACAGGGCGCGGATCATTGAGCATCGCCATCTGCTGAGTGGTTCCGTATTGGAAAGGCTACACTTCAGTTTTCAGCAGGTCAATATTACCAATAACAACATTTACGACAACCATTCATAGTTTCACCATGCCAACATTGAGTTGCAAGGTAATATTGAGTTGTCTGTGAGTACCCAGGATAATAAGCAAGATAAACAAGAGAGATGAGGAGAAGCTTAAAAGATGCTATTTTGGAGTAAGGTTTGCCTATGCATAGACGTAACATAGCACTAGTGGGGGTTCTAGATCTCTACCTACCGAATCATTTTAACAATTATAATGATTTTACTGATCCGTATACAGTTGCTGGTGTACAGTTCCCAAATAAAGAGGGTACTAAAGCATCAAACCATATAATTCTAGCATGGCAGTACGATACTGAAAAACGTATAAATTTGACTAGAATCCTCATTCTATCGAGGGTTATGCTATTTGTGGCAGAAGCATTTGCTAGAACAAATTTAATATCCAGGGAGAATATGGATAACGTCACAGACCGTATTGACTTCTTGAAAGAAAAACTCTATGCATTGGCAAAACGTGAGCATGAGAAGATAATAGCATCTTTCAAATAAATCAACGGAGTGTATACAGGAAATGGGAATCTTCTGAGGATAGTGTAGTTAATCGTGAAATCATTAATCCAGATGATACTGCCGGCTTTTGACGTAGTATACAGCCGGTTGTTTTTGACCACACTAAAGGTGAATGGTTTAGCATTGTTGCGAAAAAATGTGAAAATATAATACCAATCACATCAATGAAAATAAGCGTAATTGACGTGAGGTGTGCAATCTGTTCTGTTAGTAACTGGAAATGCCCTGGGTCAAAGGGTAATTTCTGGCTTAAGTGGTTCCGCTAGTATAGAATAGTATAGTAAAGTATATAAAGTATATATTGTTAATAGGAAAGCAAAATTTTACAATACTATAAAATCGTGTAGAATAAATCGTCTAAATGTGCATTAGCCAGAATGTGCAGAGCCATGAGTATATATTTAAATTTAAGTTAAAAATGTTGGTAAAAAACCAACCTTTTTAATTGGCTAATACTTTTAATAATATAATTATTTCACAGGTATCAAGTACTGTTCTTCATGGTAACGTATGCTGTGCTAATAATGTAATGACATTCTTCTACTCAGCAATGGGAAGAGTTCTATGGAAGTGTCGTTCTATCGGCAAACTCACACCTACTCAAGACAAGCTGATTCGATACGATCGAAACGAAAAATTTAGTGGCGTGTTTTTTTTGTTTAAATTTCATTTAGTTATGTATTACAATGGAATAAGGAATACTTAGGAGGTTTATTGAGTCGTTGTTGTGGCGGAGGGTCACAAGCTCTCAAGTTACTGTAACGCGACTATTGTGGTTCGATTCTCACTCGGAAGAATAAATTATTATCGGGTACCAAGGTACTCTGGTACCAAGGCAAAGCCAGCCAACACACAATGTCCCAATCATTCGGCCGAAAGGGGGAAATGGAGTGTCTTATCACTAGTCTATCCTGCTATATGCGGGACAGAGCGTGAAGCTAGAAAAAAAAGAAAAGAATTTATTTTAAATATTTAGTTCTTGATAAGTATTTTATCTATAACAAGTTATATTGAAAATTGCGTAGATATATCGGTAGGTATATCAAATTTAAATTAAGTTTGTTGTATTAATTTCATTAAGACATTAAAAAAATGTACGGTTACATTTTCAATTAATCCAGTTACTGTACGACAATATTATGACAAATTCTTAAATAGGTAAATAATATTAAAAATATGTTAGGTTTATTCACATTTTTTTTAGCAAAATGAAATGGACAAGCCATAAAGCATGTCCAATTCTGTTTGATGTTAGAAACACAAATATATCTAAATTTAAATGTATTATTTTATGTCAATATTTTACCTTTTTTATTTTTGTATGAGATCAAAGAGGGATTATATTAAATTGTGTTGTTGTAACATTATGTACCAGTAAAATTATACACCGTTTATATAGGAAACTAGCAACCCACTCGCGGCTTCGCCCGCTTTAACTATTGAATTATTCATATAATGTACCTATGTTTGCAAAGCACTTTAGATTACTAATGTGAAAATTATTTAAACTTTAATTCAACCCACATTTTCGTAGCTCCAATAAGGATGTGTTTTTTTTAAACAATTGTGTTTCAAAAATACACACTTAAACAAATGACACAAACAACAGAAAACTTAAAGGAAAGAAATTATAAACAACAGACTACCTACTATTCTCTTACCCAAAAATACTTAAACGAAAGATGTAACCAACTATGCCGCGATGAAATACATTATAATTATTGGATAACTCCAAAATACGTGCAATCGCTTCTAAATTTACTTTGCTATAGAGCCAGGTAAAGAACGTTACTACTACGTTAGAAAAAAATTGATACAATTTGCGATTGAATCGGATTTAAAAGATTTCTCCCAGCATGTTTACACCATCGTACCGTACAGTCAAATATGAGGACAAGGCAAAAGAAGTATCTCTGTATTTTCATTCATACACTTTAATCTCAATATTTTATAGCCTCAAATCTCTTTTGGCGTTTAATAAATTTATTCAAAATATAAAAGCTTTCACCACTCATTTTTCATATTTCCTCATTATTATGGTGATAACGTAAAACAATAAAAGACAAAAACGTGTATATTTTGATATTTTCGTAAAAAAAATATAATATATTCTTATTATGATATGGAAATGAGAGACAGCTTGTCACATATTCGTAAGATCGATCCACCTCGTACTTTAAATATATCACAAAATATTATTTGAAGATATTTAAAGAACCAAATACATCGTTACTTTTCTTCTATTTGATCTTCTCATCTTCTTAAGGAAAGCTAAAGTAACATTGTGATTCTTTTGTATAAATATATGATAATATAATTAAATGATGTTAACCCGAATGGAGCTAGGATATTAACTCACGTTCTCGTCAATCGTCTTCTATTTGACGTGATAGATAGTGATAGTGGAGCAACTAATATATTATTTTTATTATTTAAAGTACCTACCTCTGTTTTATGGAATAATTAATGAATATTAGCGTCCTTTAGTGTAGGCAGAAATAACCTAATGTTAAGACACTCCGTTTTTCATTTTCTGGCGAACTCTACAGGCATTGCGTATTTAGTGGCGAACCTCAATGCCGCACTTTGCCTCGCTACAGAGCGAAACAATCAAATATGAAATATGTCATTTCCTCGAGTGGGTATCGAACCCATAACCTGTCCAGTTTATAGTTAAAGTCTTGTGCGCCTGCGCCATGAGTGGCCTCATGAAAATTATAATTATAAAAAATAATGTATCTTAGAGTTATTTCGATGGTTGTGAATTCAATCCTCATTTGGGGTTGTAAATGTTTGCGACATTTGTCGTGTAACATATAAAATATCTACGCGTAAAATAATTTAAAATGCAATTGTATTAAGGTTCATATTTTAATTTAACGAAAAAATAATAAAGGTAAGGAAGCAGAAGTTCTACAGAGATAAAAGTACTCTTAATTTCATCCACGAAGCGCAGGAAATTGTACTTCCAATATAAAATAGAATTTCACGTTAAACCATTGAGAACAATTGTATTCAGAGATTCTTAGAGAAAATCTGTAAAATCAGAAAATGTTTCAACTGTCGTAACGATAACAGATCAAAATCTGTATCTGGTATGTTAACGTGCATTAAAGTGAACAACCGTATATGTTAATTTATATTTTCATTTCTTAGCTCTGGACTCGAGATGAATCGCGGCGTTGAGTTCAGCTACTGAACACGCAATGCCTGAATTCGGCGGAAAGTGTCACTTGTAACAACATGGAAATCGATTAAAAAAAAGTTCTACAGTGATTGGTAGAAAGGTGGACAAACTAAGTAAGGTGGTAATTTCCAACAATTTTTTATCCCATATTTTTGCCATTTAAAAAAATATTTATACATATATTTTTATTTGTATTGCCAAAATCTCAAAATAGAAAAAAAAACAAAGCATATTAAATGAGATACAAATAGTAGAAATTGACTTGCTCTGCTACTCGTAAATGTTTGTCTGCCTGTACTAATCACCTGTATAATTCTACGACGCCATTGAGTTTACAATAATATATAGTAGGTATATAACCATTTAGTAGGTTATTGGATGTGCACAAATATATGTAATTGCCTTTGGTTCAATGCCGGCATTATCTTATTACATTTCCACACTGCTTGCAACGGCTCTCCTATATATAAATACCTAGAGAGCGAATAATCCTGTAATTATACATATCGAATTTCCCAAGTAAATGAAATATTTATTTGAATTTATATTTATTTTTCTTCGATCTAGTGTCGAAGCAAAGTGCGGCGTTGATTTCCGCCAATCAATACGCAATGCCTCCAGAAAGTGGGGAACGGAATGTCTTAATACTAGGTTCCCTTTGTCTATCCTGCTATATGAGGGATACAGCGTGAAATTCAATTCACCTTAATCAAGCTCTTGTGTTTCTTTTATTTAGAAAACTTGTGAGTTTACTTAAACTATGCTGTGTGCGGGGATACAGCGTGAAATTGATTTATTTATTTTAACTTAATAATTTGTAATAAAGTGACTGTTGTATATTTATGTTTGTAAGTAATTACAACTTTCCACAAAATACTTCTTACTATTAAACTCAATACTATAAAAATAATAATAATCAAATCAGTATCAGTTTTTGTGGAGTTTTGAAATGACTTAGAATTTTTACAATATAAATCTTTACGAGAATGGTGTAAACTACAATTTCTGATGAAGCCTAATTTGGATATTCCCTAGTCTCGGTGCATGTGGCTATTATGTTCCGTTGTTTGACGTGAAAATAAACGTATATTTACTGCGTGCTGTTCTATTCGCGGCAAAGAGAATGAGTGCTACGGATTCAGCAAAAAAAAACAGTTTGTAAAAAGTGTTTTTTATTGGTGTTAGTTAGTGTATTTTTATTTAGGTCACATGTAAAGTATTTAAAAATTAAAAAATATATATTTTTATAAACATTTTATCATTAACACAGACACTTTCGTTCCCCACTTTTCGCCGAATTCTCGAGGTGTTACGTGGCGAAATTCATAGCCGCCGTTGTACTTGACGATTTACGAGTTAAAATAATGATGTTTTTAACATCATAATAACTCAAATTACTTTTATGTTAAAATTTGTCTAATAGGCCGGAAATTTAAACATTTTAATTATATTTAAATACTTTTATTGGCTCGATCAAATGTGTCATTTAACTCGAGAAGTACATAGAGCGAGAGGTGGAATAGCTTCTTATTAGGTTTTCTATGCACGCACACAGCAAGGTAGGCAGAGGGAACCTAGTGTTAAGACACTCCGTTCCCCACTTTCTGCCGAATTCTGTAGGCATTGCGTGTTGAGTGGCAGAAGTCAACGCCGCGCTTTGCCTCGACACCAGAGCGAAGAAATGGAAATATAAATTTAAGTAAATATTTCATCTCCTCGAGTGCGGATCGAACCCACAACCAGTCGATTTACAGTCACACATTGTGCCGCTGCGCCACGACTGGCCTCAAACAACAATTTTACGTATATTCTTTATAATATAATATTTCAATACAAAAATATTTTACCATCCTGAATAAGTAGTTTGATAATTCACTTGCACTGTTCTACATGAAATGTGAATATACGATTGAATTATTGAATACAAAATCGCTTTCGCAGTCGACATTGATCCTAAACATGATGTATTTGAATAAAGTCATTTTCTCTAAACCAAGAGCATGATGAATAATTTATGACAAATCGTCAGAATCTACTTGTTACATTAAGATCGTGAAAACCCATAAATTTATTATGTAACTTACATTATCGAACATATTGAATGGAATCGATTGCGCCGTAACGGAGTGGCATTTTTATTTATTTTAAGTAAAATAAATCAGCTTCACGCTGTATCAGACAAACAGCACAGCAGCAGAGGAAATTTAGTGTTAAGGCATACCGTTTCCCATTTTCCATCGAATTCCGGAGACATTACTTGTTGAGTGGCGGAACTCAACGCCGCGCTTTGTCTCGATATCAGAGCGAAGACATGGAAGTGCAAATTTTAGTTTATGATGAAAATTACGTTTTCTTACAAAATTGGTTAAATCCTAATATACATAGTAAACATATCTTTATTTTTAAGTTAATACAATTAAATACTGATAATACATTTTGTGTTTGGCCTAAAGCTGATACTAATCGCTAAAATGTCAAACCAGATCGGGAAACATTTTATATGTAAGCATTCTACCTAAACACGACCCAGCTGTGCCATGATGTCGTCGTACTAGTACGTAGTAATCTATAAGTCAGTTATTTAAATAGTCAGTTACATTTATATGGTTGTAAATGGTTTTAATAATGAAATTTATGAAAAACTAAACAAATTTTATAAAAAGAAAAAAAGAAATATTGGCAAAATTGAAAAGAATTGCCAAAATTGGCTTCAAAGTTCAAAGTTTTTTAACAAAAATATCTCCAATACTTATTCGTTGAGACGTTGACAAAATTCAGTATTCAAATCGTTCTTCTAGGTGCGATGTTATGAGATCAAAAACTGAAATCTTCAGGTGAGTGTGTCTATTGTTAAAATTTTGCTTATTTGTGGTTGTGCAATATTATGGAATTATTCCCACATTATTTAATATTCAATAGAAGACATAGGGCTCCAGCGGCGAGTTTAGACATTTATTACATACATTTTTTTTATCTTTTCGTTTACGACCACGCAAAATGTCTCGAACACTGAAAACAGTGATTGGTGAGGAATTATAATCTACCTTTTCATATCCTTTAAGTTCTTCGACTGAGTCTTGAAGTGACTGTATTTCTAAATTTGAAAGATACAAATGGTTTCCTTTATTATTTTATTCATTTTTATCCCAGGATACGGTTTGAGGTTAAGAAAAAGACAGATAAGATTTGAAAAAATTTGAACGTAGCGGGACTCAAACCCGCGCCTCCTGGAAACCGACCAGGCGCTCGGACCACTAAGCCATACGTTCTCATCAAGCGAGATTTTTAGAGCTACGTTAAAATTTTGTGGAATAACACTTTAAAAATGTTAAAAATATTTAATAAATAGTATTCTCTCTTGCCAGACAGATAGTTCTTAGTAATTATCTTTGGGTAGCGGAAATTTGTAAAAGTCTCCCTACAGAGATGTTAACAAGTTCCGACACTCAATATTAAATACTTGCAGAATTTAGCGTAAGATGGGGGACAGAAGTGTCTTAACGCTAGGTTCCCAGGTTTCGTGTACCTATCCTGCTCTGTGAGTTAGAACGTGAAGTTAAAAAAAAATGCTCTTTTACCACTCTATCCATATTAACTTACAATATATTTTATATGAAAGTCAAAACAAGACCGTTGCCTTGTTTTTTGCTTAATATATATTTTACCATGAATATGTAAATTGATTTTCTTCCAATATTTTGTGCACTGATTTATTTTATATAATAATATTTATTTACACATTAACTTTTTCCGTGGAGAGGGAAGGAGATAAAAGTTTCAAAAGTGGTGTTTTTGGTGTACAAAAAATGTGCCAAGTATATCTATACTACGTATAATTATGGTTTTATTTTTATGGTTGCATAACTTGTACATTACATTCTTAGAAAAATATTTTGAGAAGTTACTGTATTTTAAATCTTGAGCGACTTTTTTAGTACTTAAATCTTATCACACACATCTGTTGAGGTAATCTAAGTGGAAAATGTGATAAGAACGTAGTCTGTGCTTAAGAGTGAAACATTATATAAAAAAAACATTATATAAAGCAGTCATGACCAAATTGAAGTGAGTTACTAAGTATATAATATCGGCTTTAGGATACGACTAGCTTCATCAAAGAGTAATCTAACGAACAAGTATTCGTTAGATTAATTTGATTCTTAAATAAATCACAATGATGGAGGTATTTATTATTTTGCTGCCATTACATATATATTGTGACCTATATTTCAGTACAAGAATACAAATTTAATATCACGTTAATATTTCTGAGTTTGACAGAATTATGTCTAGTATCCTAAACATTTACAGGTATAAATTATAGAAACAATACGAATATTTACTTGTAATTTGATAATATTTAAAATATTGTTATTTTAAATATTATCAAATTACAAGTAAATATTCGAATAAAGAAATATTAAAACAAATCACTTACATAAAATTAAAATAGAAAGCAATTTTATAATCGATATTGTTATTGGAGGCCATCATAATATATTTTTGCGAAGTAACAGGTGTTCGTAGGCTTTTACGCCAGTTCTATAAACTTTTTTAAGCTTTGCTCATACTTTATATAATATTTAATTATGGTTTGAAGCTAATATATTTATTATTTGTCATAGCTTAATTATTTTTTTGTTCTCACTGTATTTTTCATATAGCAGGGTAGGCAGATAGAGCCTAGTATTAAGACACCCCCATCCCCATTTTCTATCAAATCCTAAAGATATTGCGTGACCTGATTGTACACGCGACAAGTGTGTGTCTTAACACCACACCGAAGAAATGAAAATATTAAATATTACATTTCTTCCAGTGGGAATCGAGCCTACACCTACCGGTCACAGTCACAATTTTGTGCCCTTGCGCCACTACTGCCTATAACTTTTTTGTTACATTATATAACGATATTGTAAAAACTGTCAAAAATAAGCACTTCAAAAGTGTCCCCTTGTGTAAGTTTACCAATCATTAGTTCTACTTACAAAACATCTAAGACAAATGGATGTGAGAGGTTGACATGTACGAGAAAACACATTAGATGTAAGAAGCTACAAGGTCACTTCTAGGTTCAGTATAATCCATCAATCGCAAAGGTGATGTGCGATATTTGGCGAACTAAATTTAAAAGTTTTATATGTAATAAACGAATGTTATTAGGAAATTATGAAATAAAATAACCGAATAATATTTTATACGTAAACATTGCTTTAACTAATATTATGGATTTCAATTTAAAAAATATTTCAAGTCAAATTTAAATTTTTTATAAAGCAAAATTAGCTTACTGTTCGGTTTCTCTAGAATTTAGCAAAAGAAAATGGGAAAAGTATGTCTTTAAACTAGGTTTCCAGGCACCCTTTGCCTCCCCTGCTATATGGAGGACACAGCGTGAAGCTATAAAAACAAAGCAAAGCACATCTAATGATTAGAAGAATAAAAGTGAGTTCAGACGACGTAAATATAGTTTAAACTTGTGAAGTGAATTAAATATGAATATTTATAATAAATTTCCTTCGCGAACATTACTTATAAAACTAAAGGTAAAAGTTATTTTAAGTATAAATATAAGGAACTAGTGGAACTCAACACCGCGCTTTGCAGTGCATTGCTTAATGAAGTGATACTAAAATAAATGATAGACCGTAAATAAAAAAAAAACAATCGAAAACGTACTCAACTGTACTTATATTTATAATGTAACGTGAGCCTATAAGATGTTACAGAGGCACTTTTTGTAAAGTAATTTATGTCTGGTCCCTCGTACCCTTATAAGTTATATAAAAAGGTTATTTCTAATCGCTAAGCTATTTGTAAGCTTTGTCACTTTTGGTCGAACCATTTGTGTGATTTCTAAGTAATCTATTATTTTATTTATCAAAATTAAGGTAAAGAATTTTATAGAATTAAAATGTTAGAATTCGAACCTTAAGGGTTAATAATATCTGCACTGATTATGTAAATAATTAAAAAAATATGAGTAGAGTATAATTATGTTTTAGTCTGTAAGCTAGCCTTGTTATGTCTACATTATATTTAGTATTTTTGAGAATTTTCTTAAAGTATATAGTAGCTAATGCGCTTTATTACCATAAAGAGGCTGCTTAAGTAAAAGTTTTCTCTAAACAAAAACTGGAAATTACCTCTTAAATAAAACTTACTAATGTATTTGTTAAATTACGTTTATAATTTAAAAGGGACTAGTTAAGCGTTGAGTTCCACCGCTTAACTAACTTTATTTTGAAAATGGGCGGAAAGTAGAACGGTACAGATATTATATATAGATAAAAATCTTTATTGCATATGAAAAATAATCGTATTAATTAAAAAATATTTTTAAAAAACAATGAATGTGTTCTTATCATTATTGATACCTGTTACAAATAACCTTAGTTATAATCATAGCAAAGTACGTATGGGACAAATTTGTAGTGCATCAAAGAATAAATAATTGTTAGCGTACTCGTATAAAAGAGGGTAGATTTAAGTGAAAAATACTATAAAAGCAGTGGAATTGTGTCAATCGGGGGAGGTGAGCTACACTCGCCCCTCCCAGCCCGGTGACGCTGTCAAGACCAATCCAGGCCAACAGCATTAAGTCCATTCGAAAAAAAAAGTCAATCGGGGGCAGTTGCTTGTAGGCAACGGCCCGTATTGGAAGGAAACTAGTGTGAAGTATTTTTATTAGGTGTATAGCCAAATAGCTTAGAAACTTACAGACCATATGTATTTTTATCATGTTTTTTTAAAACGTTAACCGCTTCCTATTTCTAACATAATAATATTAATATGATGTTTTCAGAAATTATAATTAAAATTCTAAAAATATCTACTCGAAAGTGAAAGTGAATTTGTTCAGGGAAAATATCTATACATATTTAACTTTGCGTTTTAATTTTGAATCGTATCATTATATATTGCCATTCGACTTGATATTATTTCATATTTGATACGACCTATTAATTTACCCCAGCTTGGTGCAGTGGGGAGAAAGTATCTTCGGTTAACTTTATTAGTGTTGGTTTGATAACCATTTGTGGGATTACTCTAAATTAAAAAAAAAACTTACACAATATAGTTAAATATAAGCTTAGACCATTGATATAATCAAGCTAGGGAATTGTAAGCAACGTCAGTACTATAATATCTTTATCAAAAGGGTTCAATTACTTCACCCTAATCTTATCTTTAAAAAAGTTTCATTTAGGAATTTAACATTGTTTAGTAAAACGACAAAGTTAAAACTTTACGATATATAATTAAGACCAGCACATCTGAAGCTAAATTTATTAGCCACAGGATTTTATTCTAGCTAATAAACTAGTAGGTACTTAAAACAACTTAATTAATGTATATACCAGCTTGAAGTTTTGCTAACTTTGGAAACTATGTAATGGGAGGGAGAGGGAACCTAATCCTGTACTATGTATAAACTAGGCCAAATTAAAAAATAATATCGTATTATTTATGCGAGATGGATATCATTCATCACATTAACAATCAGTAATATCTCCTTATTCCAATTCCATTCCAATTTCCATATACTAAATGAAATGTAAAAAATATTTTAGTAACTTTTACATATAATGTATACATGGTGTTGTTAAAGAATTACCATAAACACGACTTATTGCCAACGCTGTATAGCCATAAAGCTCAACTGTCGCGCGCTGTTCGGCAAGTCTATTTAATAAAGCTTAATAGAGAAACGGTATTTCCCGAACACTGACCCTGCGAATGTTAACCCCATTTGTTTCAGTGAATAATAAATAAATTTAACTTTTTGGCTTCATGTATTTCTTCTATACATGTACTTTTTATTAGTTTTTTCGTTGCTATTATTTTTAACTTTTTTTAGTTTCACGCTGTATGTTCTCTTTTTTTATACCCTGTAATGTGCGGGATAAGGTATGAAGCGGGAACGTCCGCTGAAGTCTGAAGACATTGCGTGTTAAGTGGCGGAACTCAATACCACGCTTTGCTTGGTTATCATCCAGGAAATTAAAATGTTAAATATTTCATTTTCTCGAGTCGGAATCGAACCCACAACCTGTCGCATTTATAGTGACGCGGTTGTGCCCAAGGAATATGATAAATCTTCTTTACGGAGTACTTATTGCAGCATGTAGGAAGAATATAAATTATAATTTTCTTTAAAAATGTCATATTATTTTGATGAACAATGTGGTAGGAAGGCTTTGAACTCAAGGAGTTCCGCAAAATGAATAATGAAAATAGCTTTGTATATTAAATAATAAAATAAAGTAATATTTGGTCCCAATCATATCATATTAAGTTAAATTTGTTGAATTATACGCAAATACTTTTTAGGAGTTACTTAAGTGTTTTCGTTGAAGAAAAATAAGTAAACATACATATGTATGTGCTTACTTATTTTCCTTCGACAAAGAAAATATGTATGTGCTTACTTATTTTCCTTCGAAGCTGTTTATTTTCGACTTCGAAGATAAACTGCTTCAAGCTTTATCGCGTTTATCAGAGTTAGCTAATAAAATCTAATGTCACGAGTTCTACACCTTGTACATTCTTCTAAAATAAAGTAATATTTGGTCCCGATCATATCATATTAAGTTAAATTTGTTGAATTATACGCAACTACTTTTTAGGAGTTACTTAAGTGTTTTCGTTGAAGGAAAATAAGTAAACATACATATGTATGTGCTTACTTATTTTCCTTCGAAGCTGTTTATTTTCGACTTCGAAGATAAACAGCTTCAAGCTTTATCGCGTTTATCAGAGTTAGCTAATAAAATCTAATGTCACGAGTTCTACACCTTGTACCTTCTTCTACACCTACCCCACAAAATGTGACCGTAAAACCGTCTGGTTGTGGGTTCGACCCCCACTCTGGAGATGAAATATTTACTTAAATTTATATTTTCATTTCTTCGCTCTGGTGTCGAGGACAAGCACGGCGTTGAGTTCTGCCACTCAACACGCAATGCCTATTGCCCATTTCGGCAGAAAGTGGGGAACGGAGTGTCTTAACACTAAAATAAGTTGAAAAAATATTCTCACCGCATAAGCAAGGCAAAGATAATACCAATGCAGAGGCGTAATCCCGTCTTGAAATTAATATTGAAGAATCTGGTTCATTTATTGTTAATAACTTTCAAACCACCAACTCTAACTCCTGAACCGAATGTACTGGGTGGGATGATCCCTTAAATAAGTTTTATAATCAAATCATATTGAACGTGGTGAGTGATATAAAAAGTAGATATAGCGTTTCAAAACCATTAATTTACTAGAAAAATTTACTAGATTCTGCATTCAAGTTTCAAAATCAAACCTAGAAGCTATGGTTATAAATGCTAATATTAAGCCGAAATAAAAAACGGAGGTTGAAGTCACAGGTGAATAATTATCTATACTAGTCTAAACTAATGTTATAAAGAGGAAAGATTTGTATTTTTGTTTGTATGTTTGTATTGTTTTTAAACAAAAACTACCGGATCGTTTTCAAAAATTCTTTAACTATTGGAAAGCTGCATCTTTCTGACCTATATATCTATAACTTATCTGACCCACATAAGTTATATTACATTTTCAAAAAAATAGGGATCCTTAATAAAAATGCAATAATGTAACCCAAGATGTGAAGAAATTGATCTTAAAAATTCTATCGTCGCGTGTGCTTTGAACACTATTGATGATAGAACAAAACAATGTTCTACAGTATTATAGAACGCATCAATATCTATAAAAATACCATATGTCAAACTACTGTAGGTACGCCAATATAACTACTTTTTTATATTTTATAAGTAGACAAAAGTGCCGACAATAATGAAACCATATTATTCATACCTCTGTATTAATCCGTATCCCATATAAATATTTTATTAAAGATAATTTCAGTACCTGTAAAACACTTTTAAATTAATAAAATCGGACATCCCATTCAAAAGATATAACGAATTTAAAAATATCAATCTAAAGAAAAGCATGTAATAATAAAAAATGCAGTGTATGGCCTCGCGCAGCGTAACGACGTGACTCTGTGGGGGTGGGGGGAGATGCATCGATATCACTAAAATTATGTTGACAATCCATTAGATTTTTTATTTCTTTATTTGAATTGAATAAGCCCCGAAACTACGGAACGAATAACGTGTAATAAAATACAAAAAAAAACCTCATATCGCGTACGCTGTGGAAATTATTGACAATAGAGTAAAGTGGTGTAATACAATTTTATAGAAGACATCAATATCTACAAAAAAGTTTACGATACCATGTGTAACTGTTAGAGTTATGCCACTGTAATTAATTTACAAAGGAAAATGTGCAAACTAACTAGAACAGAGCCGCCATCGTAGTACAGAGGGACATCTGAAATATATATGTATTAATGTGAAAGAATAAAAAGAGTATGTAATTCCTATAGATATGCTGTTTTATATTCTGTCATAATGAATAGCTTTAAATTTTGCATACAAAGGTAATCCCGTAGTATACCTATTTTTTCGAATTATTATTATCAGTACAGTATCGACAATGTGGTATCTATATATTTATATATATGTAATATTTTTTCGCCCTTTAGTGATTTTCAGGTGGAAAACATAGACTATTTTTTAATTTGAGAAAAATTTTATTAAAAATAAAAATGTTGGTAGTTTTTATAATTTTAATAGAATTAAACAACTATCTAAAATGTTTCTAAATTAAACAAAAAAAATACATTCTCATTTATATAAATATATTATATGTTATTATAATATATATGTATCTATGTATGTATGTATGTTATTTTAATTTTTATATTAAAATAAAAAAAATATAAAATTTATTTTCTTAAAAAATTGAGAGTTTTTGAATATTTATATTATTAGGGCAATAATATAAATAAACAGTTGTAAAGATTAGTTATTTAAGATTACACCATTCATACATGTCGAATGTTACAATAAAAAGTAAATAAAAACAATTAAACCGATTTTGCCGCTCCTGCACCGCGCTCGCGTCTTCGCTTCTTATATCAGTAAAGCCCTTTTCTGAGATTACCGTCGACAAATATTTTTTTTAAATATCATTGTTTGGTTTTATTACTTTGTTAAATGCCCTCAATAATTTTTTTTTTAATGAAAATCGAAAATGCCACCCTATGCTTTTAATAATATTCACTTTAGAAATCTTAATACATTATTTATTAAAACAAGAACGTAATTCCCTGTTCATGAATTTAAGCGGGTGAAGCCGCGATAAGGAGATTGGGTGGACGACAATGGAAATAGGTTTTTTCCCATTCGCTATTGTTTATTCTAACATTGAGGACAATTGTATAAGTCTAATTAGATTAGATTATTTTTTTGTATTTTTAAATGAATTAAATTTACTTTATATATAATCGTATTTTTTTAACCCTCCTACTGCAGCCCTCGTAATTAACGAACTATCTACATATTTGGATGTATCTATAGATATATATATAATAAGATTTTACTGATCGCTGTCTCTATATGGAAGATACATTACAAAAACTATTTTAAGTTACATTTATTAATGTAATAAAAGCAAAATCGATGATTTTTAAAACTTTTAATTGCTGTCTTAGGTAATAATAATACTCACTTATTTTTCAAATTGTAGGTCTATCAATAACAAATATTAAACAGCACTAGCAAAACTATATGGAATATTTCTATTTATTATCATATACTTATTTTAGTACATTAAAAGAGTATGTTATTATCAATATAATTATACATAATAGTAATGACACTAATTCGTAAATTGAGTAGATTCATTAGCTTTATACATTTTATAAGGTTAACATATAAAAAGTGCTGTTAAATATCACTAGCAACACTATATAGAATTATTCTCTTTCCTATTGCATAACTTTTATTTTAAGACTTATAAACAATATGTTATTCTCAATTCAGTCATAATCAATGACGCATTGATTTGTAAATAATATATGGACAAATACATTTATGATTATATAAATTTTGCGTATAAAAGTTGCTCATTTGACAGCATGTCCAAATATTTATAAATAGACAGTTTCATTAGCCATGATCAAGCCCCGCAGGGGGCGCCCTTACAGTCGTCGACCCCTCTCAATCAGCCAGGTAGTGCTTGCATTTTTTCTGGGACAGAGTACCCTCTCCCCTACCCACCCGGTGTCGCTTTAAAAGCCAATAGAGCTAACAGCAAGCAGCTCAAGTTCGAAAAAGAAAAAAAAAATAAAAAAAAATCCCATATTCAAACCACTACTGGAACAAATATTATTTTAATGAGTGTCATGGGATATTCTTATTTCACATTATCAATATCGTCCCTGTGGCGCAGAGGATAGCGCGTTGGACTTCTAATCCAAAGGTCGTGGGTTCGATCCCCACCAGGGATGTTTATTTACCGTACTTTTGTTAATGTTCACGGATATTAGACTAACCTGATATTTAATATGATAAGATTAAAATTGGTCAATTGCTCGAAAATTATTATTGTAATTTATTTTTATAAAAAAGAACTTTAAGTGAACATAACCGAATATCTTAATTATATTAATTTTTAATAATACATTTTAAAATATTTGCTTGTGTTGCTCAACATTTTGAACAAAATAACTGTTATAGTTGTACAAATAACATTTTGTTCAGTTACGAACAATTTTTTTTATATTCCACGTACATTATTCCAGTAACGGCATAGCGACAGTCATAAATAAAAAAAATATCATTAATTAAAAAAAAACAATTAGAGTTTTATTTTGTTTTGTTGAAATTTGATCCTTTTTTGAATATAAAATTGAGAATACTTAAATATAATATATTTTTAAAAAATATTGTAATTATGTTACAAAACTAGCGATCCGCTCGCGGCTTCACCCGTTAGGAATACACTGGTATTTACGTACTAATCTGAATGCCTTTCGTGTTCTAATAACGTTATCATTTTAAAGGTAATAAAAGAAGGCAAAAAAAAAGAATTGAAGCAATTTTCGATTTTCGAACCCAATATTTGATACCGACAACTTTTTAATTTATGTCGATTTGAATAAATGTTAAAGTAAGGTTAAACTTCACTTAAATCAGCAAAGCTGATTCTGAAACGCACAAACAGATAATCCGACAAACAGAAAAAAAATAAAAATCATTGTATTACATTCATAAACGTCACCGATTTCATTCATTTCCATGTATAGACATAAGTTACAATTTTATTACATGTATAGATGAATGATTGTGATTGCTGAAATGACCAAAACCTAACCTACGAGTGAAAAAAATTAAACTTTCAATACAATTTAGGTTACTTAGCTCTGTAAAAGTCCAATGTCGATAGCAGTTTTAACTTTGTTGTTACGTAGAATAACTTAAAACTTGTTCTGGCGCAGCCTCAAAAGACTAGTGGTTAATGTGATAGAGAATTGCAAAAGTCCACGACAGCCTCTTTGCATACAACTTTGATTTTTATTTATGTATGTCTTAGCACATTTAAATAAGTACATAATTATTTACGGATGTACAAGCTACGCTAAATTTTGCTTAAACTGATGTAAAGAAATCAAACATCTCGAGGCTTTTACAGAACTTATAAACTTTTCCAGAGTAAAATACTATTAAGCTTGTACAATGTCTATCTTAAATTCTAATACAATATGTTATTCTAGAGGACCTCTTTCATCTTCCGCTCCAAGTCTAAAAGTATATCTCGAATTTTCCTACCACATAAAGCGTCATTTTATTTATGTTCTCTGGTGACAGTTCTATAAACTTATATTACTTTTTTATTTTATTAGCTTCACGCTGTATCCCGCACACAGCAGGGTAGACAGAGGGAACCTAGTGTTAAGACACTTCGTTCCCCACTTTCTGCCGAATTTTGGAGGCATTGCGTGTTGAGTGGCAGAACTCAACGCCGCGCTTTACCTCGACACCAGAGCGAAGATATGGAAATATAAATTTAAATAAATATTTCATCTCCTCGAGTGGGGATCAAACCCACAACCAGTCGATTTTACAGTCGTGTGACTGTACCTGTGCCACTGCGCCACGACTAGCCTCAAACTTTATTACTTCGTTTTAAAAAACATATTTTTATTAAACATAGAGGTTGATTTACATTTTTATAATAAATTATTGCGAATATTAAAACTTATAAATATAAAATCATAACATTCCTCATGTTATTCGAGAACGTTAAATTAAAATGAACTATAAAATATTTTTCAATTCGGCATCATGATGTAGAAATGTGTAGGTAGCAGAGATAACCTAGTGTCAAAACATTCTCATCTCCTGTTTCCGCCCGAATTCGAGACATTGCGTATTGAATAATTTAATATTTAAATCACGGGTCTTAACATTTACTGTCACAATAATCAAAAGTTCAGAATACGTTTAATTAATATTTTAAATGTAAATATACAAATGTAAACACGTCACGTAATGTATAAAAGGTCAGTTCCATATATATACTTTTGTATAGGCTCATATTTTCAATCAAGAGCGGTCGTTTCAAAGAATTTTTATTTTCCTATATTTTAACAGTATGGTATCCGTGCCTAAGCTGGTATCGGAATGCCGATGGCTTAATATCTAATGAATAAACGATATGAAGAGTCGTTTTAATTGTATACTTCCATGATAATCCAAATTTATACCATTTCATTTATAGACACCGATATCCATCCAATATGTAAATAAAATATAATGATATGTACATATGTTTGATTTGAAACATGTCTACCTACTAAATTTAGGAAACATTTATATTCATGGGAATATTTTTATGAATTATAGGATATTTTTAGTTTTTACATAAACTTAAAAGGTTTTACTTATATTTCAGGTATTTTTCGCAAGAGACAGAGATATAATCATGATAAGTCACTTCGTGCTCTCAATTTACAGACAGTTGTTCTACAGTTGACTCTTTATTCAAATATTCAGCTGAAAAATATACAAAAATGGTAATAAAAATACTGAAAACTTATATTTTTTACTAGCGGGCGCGCGCAGCTTCGCTTGCTTATTTGCACCCTTAGGGGTGAATTCTAAAAAATCCACGAAAAATATTTTTAACAGTCTGAATTTTATTTTTTATAAAAATCGGTGGTGATTAAAGATTTTTCCATATAAGCTTTCGACCCCTTATTTGAACCCTTAGGGGGTGAATCCAAAATAACCATAAAACACGTGTTCAATGAAATATTTTAAAGAGTCTGAATTTCTAATTTTATAAAAATCGGTGCCGATTTAATTTTTTTTCCATACAAACTTTCAACCCCTATTTCATCCCTTTAGGGTTAAAATTTTTCAAATTCCCTTCTTAGTGGATGTCCAGAATATGAAAATAAACATCTGCCCAAATTTCTCGTTTCTACCATCAGCGGTTACGGCTCTGCGTGCGTCTTACCTCAGTCAGTCAGCACAAGTCCTTTTATATATATAGATTATAAACTTTCCTATTGCTTACTCATGAATGTTTCATTTTAGTTCTTGCCGCTGCCATGTTATCAAATTAATAATCTTCATATTATCTAACATTCATGAACAATCTTGAAAAATGCTAACTAACGCCACACTTAGAGCAAAAGTACACGACTCTCAACTCGCGAGTTTCAAGTCTTATTGAACGTATTTTAGGCAAGGATAAGGCCACGGAAACTGGACAACCAAATGATGAACTTCGAAAATTTGAACAGAAACTGTCAAGCATGTCATAAGCCGGTTTGCTTGCAATGTTTAAAACCCACATGCAATATAAACTGCTCCAAATTTATATTTGGGCAGTTATGAGAAACGTGTGCTAACTCGGAGCCTGTACCTGTTACCTATTTGTAGAACCAGAAGGAAGATAAATTACACAATCATTGGGCTTTTTTATGGAAATTATAATCAATTTATTAATGTGTTTAAAAGAGTTTCGCCACAATTAAGAATTGACAGTAATAAAATTGACTTTTAAATTGAATTTTACATATATGTATGTGTATTTTCCCGCATAGCAGAGTAACAAATGCTAAGACACTTCGTTTCAAGCTAAAGTAATTGAAATATATCATTCATCCGACTGGATATCAAGCCCATAGCTATCGCATCCACAATCAAACATCCACGCCAAGCCATGACGACACCAGCATTTAGCAAATAATTAGAATGCCATACAGGTTCTTCGAAAAGCAATAACTGTGTGGAATCCATAATTTTATTATTGCGTGTTGTACTGACGAGTTCGTGTTAAACCGTTTTGGTTTTCTCTTTTTTAATATAGTTATTTTTTATTTCTAAGTTGCTAGCGAATTATTAGCTAATCAATAGATATATATATATTATATAGATAAAATATATTTCCAGTGATGTGATCATTAAAAAAATAGATTTTAAACATTTACTAATAACAGATGATTCAATAGTAGTAGATTCAATAATAGTATAGTCTCATAAAAATAGGTTCACCTATTCCGGAAATTAGCCCGGACAAACAGAAAGACAGACGATATTTTAAAATTGTTCAATTATATTTTAGTATCGTGTAAATATCCACTTGAATAAAACACGGTTATTCTGATATCACATACAGACATTTCAATTTTATTTATATATAAAGAGTAACGACCCGCTCGTAGCTTCTCCCGCTAAAACTACTTAATTTACTAATTTGAATTACTTTCGTGTATAATAAATAATATTAACATTTAAAAGACAACATAACAATGAAAAGTAAAATTTCAATCAATTCAATTAAATAAAACAATTATTTAGTAATTTAATTTTATAAACCGATTTTAATAAAATAAGCAATCAATAAGCTAAATTTTAAGGAAAGTATATGAAAATAAAATAGTGAAATTTGACTTAACACTAAGTTCCCTCTGCCTAACCTGCTGTGTACGTGATATAACGTGAAGCTGTTTCTAAACTTAGCGTACACAAACGCACAGAGAATTAGACAAAAAAATATAATGAATATTTTTTAATAAAAAAAAACCAACTCTTCAATTTCAAACGGATCCCGTAATCAAAACCACACCAAACTTTTATCAAACTACCCTTGAAATGTCCTTTCCAATAAAAAAGGAATCATCGAAATCGATTGGCGGGATATTGAGTTATTCGTCTATTTGTCGCGCAAATATTAATTGAAAATTTAAGACTTCTGTTATCTTCTCACAGTTACCAAATAATCAGAAATGGACCAAATTAAAATAGGACCACACGAGAAATATACCTTTAAAATAAAAAAAAATGAATCATCAAAATCGGCTCACCCAGTCATAAATTCCGATAAACATAAAAAAATACAATCCAGTTGATAACTTTCTCCTTTTAGGAAATCGGTTGAAAATTGATAAATTCTACCAATTCTAAGCTACCCGCCGAAGATGATTAAAAAAGAACTTTATTAAAAATATCATGTAACTCAGGAAATTAGATATCTCAATTTTTGTAAAATACTGTTATTTACATAAATATTGATAAACGCATAGTTAAATTGTATAAATAAAATTAATTATATAAATAAGTTTATGACAGATAGAATAATATTTAAAATATTATAACTGAGAAAATATACTTGAATTTTTTGACCAGTAAGTAACTTTTACACCACTAAAAAGCTAAAGCAAAATTACAATAAGGCCATATAACGTATTTATTATAAATAGCCAAAACCGAAAAATGTGTAAGTATTAAGAAAAAGAACTGATGATTCACTTGTTTCTAAGACAAGAATTTGGTGACCACTTGCGAAGGTAATGACAAAATAGGTACCAATACCATTGTTTAATATCTATGTGGCGCCGTTCTACCGTATAATGGACCTCGGGCATTCGATTAAGAATATAATCCTCACAAAATTCAATCATAAGCGGTTCATACTTTTATTTTATGTTTCACACTATATTTTTACTGCAATATTGTATGTTGAATGGCGGAATTTAACGCCGCGCTTTATCATACGAGAGAGAGGTAAATCATTTAATTAAACTCCGTATTCTCAGTAACTTACTATAATTAGATAGCACTGTGCCGTGTTATTAATTATGATAAACTGCTAATATTATAATTAATAATGATACAGAATTCGGTGGAATATGGAGAACAGGGTGTCTTAACACTATGTTCCCTCTGCGTATCCTGCTGTATGCGAGATACACCGAAAATATAATAATAAAACTACATAACATGTCGATAACAAGTAGGATAGCAAAAATAGTTCTTTTTTTTAAATAATGTTTAAGCCTAAAAAAAAACACTTGTAGATGTTGAATACAAATAAACATTTTAACTGAAAATCGGTTCGGTGCGCCGTAGAATATAAAGAATTAAAAAAACATTTCATTATAATTTCTAAATCGCTTCCGCCTCTATTCTAAATCAGTTAATTATATCTTTGAAATCCAATTAATTGCCAGAGTTGTATAACGTAATATCTCTTCCTGAAGATTTCATTATCATTTAAGACACAAAATAATTTGGGGGTATCAGTGTCATTTCGCAAGTGTGTTATATTATTACATTATAAAAATGTGTATATCTATATACAAATTTGTGTGTATGTGTGTGTGAGAGACACACATACACACGAATATACCTACTTTGATTTTGTACGGTGTTGTAGAGACTAGATGAAATTAGCCAATTCGATTATTCTTACGTCAATCGATTGTTTACTTTTTCCCTTACCTATTAGTATTACCTTCCTTACTTATTAGTCTTATCTTTATCATCACCAAAGACTTGACAGAAATTTATAAAAAAAACACAGAGACACCTAGACGCTATATTGTTAAAAGGAATAAAACATGTCGAATTATGCCAAGTGGGGTATGATTAAGTAGGTATTTAAAAATGATTGTTAGATTCCCTTAAAGATTTTTCATTTTAAGTAGCAATTTATTATCTTAAAATTTTACTTATCTACCTAAATTTGTAATAGTGATTGACTAGAAAAAAAAGTCGCTTAATTTAAGAACCTAATCGAATTTCTCCAGAGATTGAAACAAAATGATATAGGAGTGAAAGCAGATGCTGCCGATTGTTGCCGGTAACAGGGTTAACGGAGTTTTAGCTCCACTGATGAGAAGGCCAAATATCGCACAGCTCAGCTTCGCGTTTCGCCGTACATAATGCAGTGTTGGTACCGACGCTGTTGTACGGCAGCGAAATGCATGTATTACAGAAGAAGAATGAAAGAAAGATGAATGCCGTGGAGATGTGATCTTTTCGTGTGATATGCGGAGTCAGCTAATTGATCGAATCTGCAATGAAGAGATACAAAGAATGGCAGGTACTAGATAAGATGTCACGGTGAGAATGAAAAAAAAACATGCTGAGCTGTCGCATGTGGGCACGTCGAACGAATGAGTGATGAAAGAATGGCAAAAAAGATTTATGATGGAAAAGTGACTGGTAAGAGAGGTAGGGGGAGACCTCGGTTAGCCAAAAAATCAAAGATACTGGAGAAAGGTCACGTAAAAAGCATGCGGACCCCGTAAGACATGTATGGAGAGTTTGATGACAATGGCGAGGCGAAAGAGGTATGTAAAGAGCGTAGCGTTTGTCGCTGCTTTCCCTCTGAATACCCCGCTATGGATGAAACGTGATGCTAAGTAAGTAAATAATCTAGTTTATGTATATTTAAATTTCAACAACATAAGAACCTCTTACTCCGTTCGTTCTTAGCTTTATGTCCGAATTCAAGACATTGAGCGGTGGAACTCAACGCCACATTTTGTTATAACCAAAATGGTAAATGAAAATAATTTATTTCCCATAGTGGAAATCGAATCCATGTACAATCGGCGGAAAGTAAAGAGCAAAATGTTTTAACACTTCCTCTGCCTACCCTGCTTAGGGATACGGAGTGAAGCTGTATTAAACTAAAACCGACCTTATAATATTATCGGAATTATATATATTATTGTTGTACAAAATATATTTACTAATAATTTCTAATCTTGTTTACAAGGTGGTATCATTGGTATGCTAATTGTACTTTTAATTTCGTTTCTTCCTTGTTCTGACGTCAGTTAACGACGGTCATAAAGCAAACCGCTTTAATAAGTCTGACAAAATGTTCCTTCTAATTATAATTGCTTAGCGCTATTGTTGCTGATGCCAGTAACAAGATGGTGTTATTTTTAAACATATACATGCGATATAATATATTTTTAAGCAATTTTGGAAAATTGCTTAACAGTATACGTGGTATATAGGATATCGGTTCAATTCCATTGTGAATGATCAGAAACGAAACCTTTTTTAAATTATTAATTTAAAATTATGTTTTTTTTTAATTATTAATTTAAAATTATTATTTTTTTTTAAAATATTGATTTAAAATTACAAATTTACAATTATGATTTTTTCAAATTATTAATTAAAAGACAGTTGGCGTGTTCAATATTTCGATATGGGAAAACGGAGAACGAACTACTCTAAGATTATCTGTGCAGAATAACACCATAGAGGAAATAATAAAATAATAATATATAATAACATAGAGGAAACGTAGAGGAAATAATAAATAATACCTAAGTAGTATCTTGATCAGACTACAAAAACAAACAAAACAATTAAAACAATTTATGTAAATACATATTTTCTTGCTTAATTTTTTCTTCTTCAAAAAAATTTACTCAAGGAATATACTAGCACTAATAAAGCTGTCCAAGGGAAAAATGAAATTAATGTAAAACTCCATTTGCAGCTCTTACTAAGAAATATTTTTGTAGTTTACAAGTTTTATATGACCTATAGTCAACTATACCACGTACTACTGCAAAGTGTTCGAAACGTCGGGTCTTAAATATACGCGATTTATCTGGTTAAAATAGTTTCATTTAAAATGTGTATTAATCGTGAAAATCAAAGAACTTATTACGGCATATACATATTATAAATAAATAAAATTATACCTAAAAAAAAATCCTCTGTATCCTTTGTATGTCCAATACGAAAATACTTTTGCCCCCGACCTCACATTTTGACATTACAGCGTGAAACTGTAAAAATATACACAATGATGTATCGATAGGTATTCAATTATGGATATAGCCTGAAATATAAGTCGATTCTAGAAAGCTTTAACTAATTATTTATCTATAGCAATGTTTGTTAAAAGTGGAGAACGAACTGTCTTAACAATAGGTTCCCTCTAACAGGGTAGGGCCCTGCTGTGTGGATACAGTGTGAAGTTGATATTTGTTTTTAAAGATATACTTACAAACAGTAGAAATTATAATCAGTTTTTTTAAATTATTGATAATACTAAATACTACGTATTTAGTTATATCTAATAATAATCAAAATTTCTTACAATAATTAAATATTAAACATAAAACTCACTTTTAATTTGATTGTCTTGTTAAATTATGTATTTTAGTCGTGTAAATATATTTTCAAAAAGATCAAATTATACTACTTCAAGGTAAATCATCTTTATATATTTATGAAACACAACAAATATGTACGGCACGTGGATATCAAAACCGATTCACGTGGCAAATTTATAATAGATATTGGAATAGTTAATATTTTGATTTTACTGGTGAATAATAGTAACAGTTACTCCAAGAATATATTTTGATATAAACTTTAAGTTATTTTTTTTCTATTTTATTAAATAAACATTAATAATAAGTGAAATCAAAATTTCTATATACACAAAAAAAGCGGAGAAGCGCGAGTTGGGTTTGCCCACCGAGGGTTCCGTACAAAAATTGGAAGGTGCCGAGCTTTTTCTGAAATTCAGGCTTAGCATAACCTATTTTTTTATGATTTAACCTAAAATGTATTATTTTCAGATTTAAAAAGAGAAAAACAAGCCCACACAAAGTGAACCGGATTTTTTATATTTTAAAATTTTAAGTGAAAACTTTTCATAGATTAGTGCTGCTATACTGACTAAAATATTTAGAATTTACTAAGTGAAAGCTTTCAAAATGGTTTTCTTAAAATTCTACTGTGAAACAACAACGTGATAACACAAACGTTCCTATATAAAATAACAATTTGGGTAGGCATACAAAATTTAAGCACATATACTATACGAGTATGTGGTACTTGATAAATATACTTATAGTTAATGATATATAGTTATCAGCACAGTGTATGACTGTAAACGGAATTAGTAAAATTATTTTTATTTCGTTTGTGCGTGTCTGAACACTAGGTTTTCTCTGTTTACCTTGCTATTATATGTAGGATAAAACGGGAACCTAAAAAAAAACTAAAACTTAATATCAATCTGTACAAAGCATCGAGAGATAGGGTATATGCATCATATTATAAATTCTAATTTTGAATTTCAGGGAGCGCTAATTATCATATTTGCTAATGAACTAGAAATGTGTTAGTTCAGGTAACTTTCTGTTATTGTGTGCAAAATTCACTTAACAAATTAGAAGCAATTTTGCTTGAAGTAAAACGATGGAATAAAATTGTAATACCTTTCGAAACTGGCAATGTCGTTAGGGAATCCTTTAATTAACTTTCCCACGGAACCATGAACTGTTTACATAAGGAGAAGGAATAAAATAAAAAGTTTATATTAGAGTATTTTTCTTTTTATTTCTTGTAGACTTTGGGTTAGGTATGTTACGGTGTAATTGTTGTTATGCCTAGCTCGATTTCTTTCGCTTTGCCAAATCATACATAGTTTTACTCATATGTATTTATGTAAGTATTGATTTTGATAAAATATAAATCAGTACCAATACTTGGTATATACCCCTTTTTATATGTCATTCAACAAAATTTAAAGCAACTCTGTCATTCTTGACGCAAGGGGCATACGGGGCACAAGGGTACTTACTCGAGGAAATGAAATATTTATTTAAATTTATTTTTCATTTTTTCGTTTTGGTGCCGAGGCAAAGCGCAGCATCGAATTCCGCCACTCAACACGCAATGCACACGGCGCACGGCGGAAAGTAAGCAATGGAATATTTTAACACTAGTTTGCCTCTGCCTAAGGTAGGCTGTGCGCGGGATACAGTGTGAAGCTGATTCAATATAGTATATTTTATTATATAATAATCATATAATAAAATATACTATAAACTTTTTTTACATGTAGCGTGAGGATCCCCTAGAAAAAAAATGTGTTTTTAGAATAGGCTCCCTCTGCCAACCCCACTACATGCGGGATGCAGCGTGGAGCTAACAAAAAAAAAAGAATATTTTTATAAAAGCTAAATATTTATAAAGATTTTCTGTCAACTATAAACTTTTAGAGTCAAAATCTTATTTTCAAATTTAAACACGCACGTGTAATATTAAATTTCTTCAACTTTTGCCATACTTCAACTTTTCCAATACTTTTGCCGTCGTTGAATAGGTACATCAATATTTATTACACGTGGTGCTTAACAGTTTCAGTTTGTTTTATTGTTATATTAAACTTTAAAATTCGAAGCATTTATGAAAATTATATTAGTATAATCTAAATAGTATAAATTATTTATGAAATAGAGGCCAGTCGTGGCGGAGGCACGGGTGCTTCTGTAAACGTGACAGGTTGTGAGTTTAATACCCACTCGAGGAAATTTTATTATGATATTATAAGACTTTTCTACTTATATACATATGTATAAACAGCATTGAAGCATCTGTCTGTTATTACGAAATAACGATGTTTTGTCAAAAACATGATTATTTTGTAATGATGTTTCTGTTCATCCGAGCTATTCTCTTATACAGATTCGATTTTAATGGGACTTTCATCTATATTATGTTTCTCCTCAATCTCTTCTATATTTTAGTTAAAGTCTATAAAAAACGATTCAGCTGTTCCATAGACTAGTCCAGATAAACAGAAAGAGTGTCGTAACACTAGGCACCCTCTGCCTACTCTGCCTCTTGTGGGATACGTCTATAGTACCTACATAGATTATTTATTATATATTAGTTAATTTATTTTATATAGGTTTTCCATGATGTATTAAATAATTTTAATTTACATTTATTTATTGTGTTCATTTATCTATTGTGTTCTTTTATTTATTGTGTTCATATTTACTTAAATGACTTTATAATATTACAACGTACAAATAACAAAAAATAAAAAAATATTGTCCAATTTTTTAACGTTACTTTTATTTTATTATAGAATAAGCAAAAATATATCTGACAATGTCAGGCAATCATTGCCAACAAATTTGACATTTATTTGCTTCTTGATATTCTGTAACAAAGCAGTAACAATAAATTCAATAATTCCTAATCCCCAATAGAGACTGCTTTTAAGTTATTTCGATCAGATGGACTAAAAAACGACACGTGTAAACTGTCATTTAAATTTATATTTCAGAAAGTTGCGGTTCACCAAACTTTTAATTTTATCTTAACAACAAATAGAAGATACAACAAAGTTACTTGTGAAATATTTTTTCCAGAGTAAAAGTTGATATTAACCCAAGTGAATTTGCCAATTTACGGCCTGTGCTCCCAGCACAAGACAAAAGTTTTACAATATAAAAATATTTGTATTCAATAAATATTGTATGACTATAGTAGACTGGTAATAAAAAAATATTTGTACAAACAAAAACCCCAAATGTAGAAAACTAAAAAGAAAATAAACAAGCCCAATAGTTTATTAGGAATAACATTTATTTTCTTTTTAGTTTTCTGCAGTTGGGGTTTTTGTCTTTACATTTTTTTTTTTCACTTTTTTGTTAGGATTCATTATGGTAATGATAGTCATGATATACTTTTTTGAAATCCTCGTATTACGCTCTTGAATTTGATAAAACAATAGTAGATGTTTTCCAAAAAATTACAAATTCTCACATATTTGCGGAACATCTGAAAATCGACATGGGGGTGAAATGGAGAGGTACTAAGGTCCACTACCCATAGACAATCGTTGATTCCTCAACCGCATTACAACCTTTATATGTTTATTCTTCATTCAGATATTATGTTTTATCTGAGAGAAAAGTGGCAGATTGGATAATTTTTATGATATTTTCGTAGTGTAATGTTTTTATATTAATAGTTTTGATATTCACAATAATTATTATTAATAATCTACCTCTTTATTTAATTAAAAGATATTTTTGAAAATAAGTTTATAGAAATACCACTAGGTGACACTACAAAAATAAAAATTCATGTAGTCGGAAAATTCGAGATGTACTTTTAGTCTTGGAGTGAGAATAGAAAGAGGTCTTCTAGACTAACCTATTGTATTAGAATTTAAGAGATGCATTGTACAAGCTTAATGGTATTTTGTTCTGTAAAAATCCTCGATGGGTTTGATTTCGTTACAACTCAGAAGCGGTTAATAGTATTTTTGTAGTAGTAGGTAAGTGTTTACGTTTTTGTTATCTATACGTAACTGTGACACACGTTATACAATATGGATAAAAATTATGATATTGAAAATAATAATCCTACATCTTAACTATTAAGGAATCTTGATATTTTTTTTTAGGAATAGGATATTTTACGCTATATGCTGCTCCCGTAAAAGGAACAAAATAATGAAACTGTTAATCTATCAACGTTACAAATATATCGTTTATTTAATTTTTTTTATATAGACTATTTTTAACCTTTTCTTAGCATTAGAGTCAGGCTTTTATATTATACTATATAAGAACAGTACAGCTATATATGTATAAATAAATATATTGTAGTTGCGTATATAGAAAACCCCACGTTAAATAAATTAAATAGAAATTAAAAAATACATAAAAGTTTGGGAAACAGAATTTCTTTGTTTATATTTTGTCTCATGCCATAATGAACAGGTAAAGTATCGAAAGCGACAACTCGCAATGTTTTTATGGCCCTTTTAAACTATTAAGAAGTGTAGTTTTATTTTTATTTTATTTTTCAAAATTTTAATAAAGTAGTTATTGTAATCGAGAACTACACTTGTTAGTAGTTCAAAACAGCAATAAAAGATACTCCCATTTTTCACTTTCGATTCTTAACCTGGGTACGGTCTAAATAGTTGGAAGCTAAAGTTAAAAAATGCTTCCTGAGCAAAATTATGATCGGCTTCTCAAAGAAATGGACTTTGCTACATAATCTAAAAAAATTAACTCGAATATTTTTGTTATTTATAAATTATCTCTTTCTATAGATATGGCTAAAACGTAACAGAAAGCTATTGATTGTATTATCAAAAAGCCTATAAGAAATAATTAAAACGAGGTTTTATTGATTTATCTTAGCTCCTGTGTCATATAATTGAAAGAACTTCGCGTAGATGAAATGGTAGTTTCTCTTGGGCATGAGATCAGGATTAGGATCAGATGACTTGGCAAGAAAACAACTTACAAAAACTCGTCATGATAGTATAAGGTTTTTTCCGCTAATCCAGAGTATCGAATCTTTCATCAAATTCTGTTAAACGTAATTATTTTCTTTTATATAATTGGTACTGTCAATTATTGTAGCATCAAATATTAATATATTATATAAGGAGAAAAAAACGCGGCATCAAAATCATAGCACAACATACTGCCACCAGTGTCCGACAAGTGTTGATATTTTTTTTATTTCAGTGAATAAGTATTTAAATATGTTTTTTTTTTCAAGACTTAACTAAATGCGTATGTAATTCTTACTGACATTTAGCACAATATATATTTTCCTGTATTTTTTTTAACGATTATGAATTGAAACGTTCATAGAGTAAATGCTTTAATTTAAATATCGGCATTTCTTAAATACCGTGAAAATGACGTGACAGTACTCACTATGACTAGCTTTATAAAAGTACCTATAATATTTTAGATAATCTCCCCTAATCCCTTATCTTTCAGGAGTTGCGTCTCCTGTCATCATTAGCTCAGAAAAGTCATATTAGTAAATTATATTAGTATAAAAGAGGGGAAAATATATTTAATAATTATAAGAAATTATATGAATCACGTGCGTGTCTTTAAATATTAAAGGTTGATTGATTTCTCTGGGATTCTCATCATCAGATCCAGACTTGATAGTCAATGGAACCAATAGGGAAGTTCGGTGTTTCGAATAAGAAAAGATTTTGTTGGTCGGTTTACAAATGACGTAGAAAGCAATGGACACACATAAAAAGAAAAAAAATCGAATATAAAACTTTGTTTGTTGTTATCGTTTTTGAAAAAAACTATGTATGTTAATAAAATATTCGAGATACTTTATTGATAATCAATATTATTATTAATATTTTTTTATTGATAATCAACATTTTTATTTTTTTCTAATATATACATGATAATTAATATCATACCATGAAACCGCCTGAATATTGTAGTATCTTGTTTATTAGGTTCCAAGTTTTCAAAATGTAAATATGTCACAAGCCATCAATTTAAATAAGTGTTTTTCAAAATATATTTAATTCCTATATATTTAAATGCAACTTATTTATCACTTCGCTTTTTTGCTTATTTCCTGTTCTATACACGATATTACGGTTCTAACATGTATAAAGGACGAACGAGAATGACTGAACGGAACCTGATATAGAATACAAACATTGATTGATTGAACCGAATTCAAAAACACTACATCTCATCTATCTATAATATGATGGTTTGCCTAAAAATAAATATTAAAAACTAATAGGTAATTTATTTTATAGTTAACTCCTGTACAAACAATCTTAGCTATATATTTTCTACAAAACTTTGCTTATTTACAATATTTAAGTAGAACCAAACATTTTTATTTGATTTTAACGGTCGGTTTAAGCCACTTTACGGTTGAATTTCCTGGCTAACGAAATCGAGGTGACCAAAGTGGCCATACGTTGCCATTTTAGCATGTTAATTGAATGACAGCTAATCCTTCCGCTGCTAGTCGTATACGTAAATTAGCATTTTACGTTTATCTCTTTTGTTTTTTTTTCTTAACCTTATGTATAATTGGTATTTTTAAAGGTATGTATTACGATGTATATTTTATTTTTCATTTAATAACCTTGCTCTATGTTGAGGAATTTGAATCTTCGATCTACTTCAGGTTCAGGAAGCCACAAATGGTGCTAGTCGATTTAATAAATTTAAATGTTTAGTTGAATTTTAAAAAAGCTATGTGGGCTTACTAATAATTTTAAAACTTATATAGACTAAACGGATCAGAGTAATAAGCGGAAAGCGGAACGGATGCTTAGCAATGAATCTTTAATCCAAATGAATCCATGTTGAACTGGATAGATGATAAAAAAACATTAATATATTCTCAATTTGCATGCATGTCTGTTGAGAGCAAGCTACTAGACCGAGGGACTGCTTATTACATAATACATATTGTCAATATATTTAACACACATATCTGTGATATCTTGATTGCAAAACACTTCGCGAAGTTATTGTATGATATATATATATGTAACAAAAAAATACTGCACTCGATTTTTTTTTGTAATATATAAAGAAAATATTTGAAAACTTGTTATATCCATATAAACATAAAACAATAAATTCCAGCACATTGTGAGCCCTTTATATGATATGACTATATAATAATCAAAATTACATTTGTCCTCTAAAAATGTGACATAAAAAGTAATCGTTTTAGTTAAATATGATAATGTTAAAATAATTATTTAAAATTAAACTTCAATTAGCAATATATATTTTAGTACAATCGCTTTACGTCTCAATTATATTTCTATCTCAAACAACATTTAAATATTCTATTAAT
>DWMY01000194.1:0-37595 GCA_018249775.1 Heliconius hecalesia formosus
TATTGGAACTACGAAAATGCGGGTTGCATTAAGGTTTAAATAATTTTCACATTAGTAATCTTAAGTGTTTTGCAAACGTAGGTACATTACATGAATAATTCAGTAGTTAAAGCGGGCGAAGCCGCGACCGGGTCGCTAGTATGCTTATAAATATCTTTATTTCCGTAACGTACCTACTCATACATCAATGTCTGTAAATAGGGATTTGAACTGCAAAATCAATTCGTTTATCTGCATCTCTGTCTGTTTCTCAATATTTGCATAATTTCATAATTATTCTGATCCTAAATTATTTTTCTTAATATTTTAACTACCTAGTTTACTTTCTGTATATTGTTTGCATAATAACATCATTATATTCTGAATTTTATCGTTATGTAATGTTTACAGATATTAAACTTTCTGTTCATTGTTTGTATACTAAAGTCATCTAAGGGACTATATCCCTTGTCGTTGCTTTAGCACAGTTTAAGCAATAGTAAGTTGCAGTGTTGATCTCCTAAGTCCCGAAATTCAAAGTGAATTTGAAGGTACAGTGAGCGCCCGCAAGTCTTCTTCTATAATATCATAGACTTTCTTACTTCCAATACTTTACTATAAAGCTAAAGTTATGTCAGATACATGTTGTATAGTACCGAATGTCGTGTTAATTTAGGTATTAATTTAACATTTCGGAGAAAAACACCTAAAAACATTTTTACCTAACATTGTCTGGTGACGAGCAAAATGCAATCAACAAATCCTGATGATGCGGCTAAAGCTACGTATCTCATCAAGATAGAGGTGGAGGTGGTGCTGGTTGAGGATACCAATAGGTGAGCACTGAAAACATATCAGTACACGTATAAAGTATTACACAACTACAAATAGCGCTAACTTTCAATATTAGATATATAAGAATGTTATATATCTAATATCGAAAGAAGATTGTAGAAAATATCATTGCGATAAAAACATTCAAAATTATTGACTTTAATTTTGCAATGAACAATTATTAAACTGATTTGTATTTAGTATTGTGTGATGAATTATGAATATAGTTTAAAGTTAATTATGATTCTGGTTAGTCTATAAATCCTCGTTAGTTAAATAGACGTTCGGAGGAGTGAAATCATTTTATATGTAACTTTCTAGCATTCATATATTATATTAAACTATTGGAACTAGTTAAAGACATTTGGATATTTCAAGCATAATGTCTAGGTCTAGCGCTACCAGTTACTTCTTTGTGTCGAGTGAAGATTTTGATTCTTTGAATTGTTCATATTATGACGGAAAACTATAATTTATACTTATTTAGAAAACGTATAAAAATTTGAACGCAGCGGGACTTGAACCCGCGCCTCCTGGAAACCGACCACGCGCTCTGACCACTAAGCCATGCGTTCTCGCCAAGCTACGTCGAAACGCGGGTTCAAGGTCCGCTGCGTTCAAATTTTTATACGTTTTCTAAATAAGTATTTTTCTTTCCTAAGTGTAGAATAACACTTTAAAAATGTTTAAAAAAACTATAATTTATGTCTTGAAGTACAAGCTTAACTTAGCTTAGTACACAAAGAAGCTTCAAGCGTAAGAAATAAGATGAACATTCAGTATCCGAATAGTGGGTTGTGGTATGGACTCTACCGAAGAAAATGTATCGAATCAAAACTCTAAAAGTACTTGGGGGATACTTAAGTGTGTTACTTGTAAAGTCAGCGCAAAGAAAAGGTATTTATTTTGTAATTATAAAAGTTATCTCATCATATGTTCATTACTCTTAATTACTCACTTAATATTACACTCATATTCCTAATTACCTGACTCATGCTGTTTTTAAATAATACGTTATAAATATCTTTATTTCCGTAACATACTTTATAAGATCAGATAATCATAAGAACACATATTATAGTAACCAAAACTATAAACGTCATGTCTGTATATTCTTAGTATGTGACAAGCTTGGATTATTAGACTAACTACAAATTGGCTTAAAATATATTCAAAGTCTGCGTATATACGCAAAATTATCATAATTTTCAAATTTAAAAAAAAAAAATAAGTGTTTTTCCACACTTAGGAAGGAAAAAATACTTATTTAGAAAACGAAACAAAAAATAAGTTGTAAAAAGCGTATAAAAATTTCGACATAGTTCGATGAGAACGTATGGCTTAGCGGTCAGAGCGCCTGGTCGGTTTCCAGGAGGCGCGGGTTCGAGTACCGGTACGTTCAAAAATTTATACGTTTTCTAAATAAGTAATTTTCAAATTGTAATTTATTGCAACGTACATTTTCACCGAACCACATCTTTTAAAACGTGTTCAAATTATATCCGTACGAACATGTGTACAATCATTTTTTTTTTACGAATTATATGAAAGCATCCTTTTTGTAAAATATAAACAACATCCATCACAAATATAAAAAAAAAACATCAATACAAATATTATTCAAAACATAAAATTTCAGTTTATCACATAATTTTCGTCGGAAATGGAATACCATCAAACTTTAGTTTATGTGCGAGTATTTATTCAAAATGTTTTATTTTTAAAAAATATTTTGTTTAAATAAAATACAAATTTAACTAAAATTTGTTCTTAACTATAAGAGTGCTGGTAGTGGAATGACTTATTACGTTTTTTTTTCGACTTGACTTTAATGCTGTTTGCCTTTATTAAAATAACTATTTTTTAAAATTTAAATATATTTATTTAATCATATATGAACTAAAGCTTAGTATTTAAAGGGAATTTCATCTGAGCAGCATGGTAATTGCTTGAAACGTTCTATAATAAAGTTTGGCGTTAGCTGTCGTGTGTGTTGAGAATATGTTATATTGAAATAGTTTATAGTAGTAAATTAAGTTTATAGTAATAAATTAATATTGTAGGTTATATTGTCCATAATTATAAGATTTTAGTTTTTATAATCGACTGCAAAAAGGAGAAGGTAAACGTAGTTGCCAAACGATTTTTTAATTTTTTATTGTAAATGTTTTTTTTTTAAATATAAAGCCACCCTTGATATGCCACTGTGGTACCGTATGCATATTTTTTTATAGATATTAAAATAATTTCGAATATTTAAAGTAAATATTTTAAAATCGCGTGATTTGTACTCTTTGGATATCGTCAAAAGTCTAAAGTTTCTAGCGATGTACATTTATCCCGCCATAATGATTTTTTTTATATTATTACAATTTTGTGTATAGAAAAATATAATTGAAGTACGAAATACTATATAACAATATTTTACGCAATCGGTCTGCTTAAAATTTTCACAATCTTTACAGACTCGGTCATTGCTAATTAGACGAAACTCAGATATCGAATAGGACGTGTTTTACAAACAGAGATTTAACCAAGAGTTGTTACTTTATGTTTTAACTGAACTCAAATGATGCACACATATCAGGATAATGAACCGAAATATCTTATGCATATCAATGAAAAACATTAAAGTCTTTCAGAGAATTTTATAAACAAGAAACAATGGCGACTCTCTGATCTCTTGATGATTCCTATAACGGCACAGATGAAAAAACAGTCACTACAATCATTATAAAAATCATCATAAATAATACACAAAATATAAAAATAATACTAATATTTAAGTAAGTGTTTATTAATATTTATATAAAAAAATATTATTTTGATAATAATATACTCTTACCAGTCAACTTTCAGGATGAAAGAAGTAATTATAAACTAATTATTTAACAACAGTAATTACATAATCTAAAAAAAAATATGAGAGAAAATAAAAAAACCTAAGCAATAACAAAATTAATAAAGAAATATCAAATTTCTAAACGCAGCGTACATTATTTACTTTATATTTTGTCTAATGATAGCTGCCATTTGACAAATCAACAAAACAAAAACTATACTCTATTCACGAAGGCATGAGATAAAAGCTAAACACGTCAAAAAAATTCAGTCACTATTTTTTTACACTATCCAAGTATTTTCGTTAATTAATTCTGAACTACTGTCAGGGAAACGTAAAATAAATGCAAAACGTATGTCACGTTTGAATATCGTCGGTTGAATTACATTCATTTGTACTATAGAAAAGTTATACATTTTTTTTATTAACACGCAATGCCTCCAGAATTCGGCAAAAAGTGGGGAAGGGAGTGTTTTAACACTAGGTTCCCTCTGCCTACCCTGATGTGTGCGGGATACAGCGTGAAGCTGTTTTTTTTTTTATTATAAATGCTGTGTTTAGTGACAAAAGACTAGTTTTATTATTCTGTAATTAATTGGGGTCAAGTTATAAGTACTAATTAATAAATCACAATTTAAATTTGTGTAATTAATAAATTTAAATTTAAATTTAAGATATTTTTATAATTATATTTTCAAATTTTATAAAAATGAATATTCTTAAAATGAAGTAATTATCTTATCATAAACAAATACGAAAAGAAGAACGTAAAAAGAAACGAATACAATAAATAAAAAAATAAAGATAGTTTTTTTTTTAATTTAAAGATAGGATATTTAAAGATTTTGTTGTTTTTATTGATAAAAACTACAACAGTAGAATCTTGCCAAAGGTGCTTTTGCTCTCTTCTTTTATCGCGTGGTTATGCATTAAAGATGCAAAAAAATATCATATAATAGATGATATTTTAATGTAGGTGATACTTCCTCCGAATCCTCCGAATTCTAATAAATAATTGATTAATAGATAGATATATTTTGTTTGATTATCCTCATAGTTAAGTAACTTTTAGTAAAACTTAAAATTAAATTAAATAAAAAAATCAGCTTCACGCTGTATCGCGCATATAGCATGGTAGGCAGAAGGAACCTAGTGTTAAGACACTCCGTTTCCCAGTTTCTGCCGAGTTCTGGGGGCATTGCGTGTTGAGTGGCGGAACTCAACGTCGCGCTTTGCCTCGACACCAGAGCAAAGAAATGAAAATATAAATGTAAATAAATATTTCATTTCCTCGAGTGGGGACCGAACCCACAACCAGTCGATTTTACAGTCACACTTAGTGCCCCTGCGCCACGACTGGCCTCAAAACTATACTCAACTTTACTCAAAACTGGCCTTTAGTAAAACTTGTGCATATATAAATTAAATAGAAATAAAACATTACGTAAAAGTTTGAGAAACAATTTTTTGTTTACACTTTGTCTCATGCCATAGTGAATAGAGTATACACGATATATATTTATATCTGGAAGAGTTATAATTAAATATAATCGTAAGAAAAAAAAGAAAAGCAAAATACTGGAAACTTATTAAAAGAAGGTGATTATAATAAATAGACTACGATACTTAATTATATCAAATACATACATTGTACACGAAGGCGCTCATTTCTTAATGTTGAATGATTCATGATTTTGCTAGTTTTAGGATCACTTGTGGAAATGGCGGAGACTAGTAAAGTCAAGATTGGACTCGTATTCAGTTCAGCTATACTTATAACACCATTTCACACAACACTCCGGGATTGCATCTACAACCATCGATTTACAGCCAGACGCTGTCCTCTGTACCAATGTTAATTATAGTTATTGAAGTTTTTTAAAAAAAATGGCCAGTCGTGGCGCAGGGGCACGAAATGTACAACCGACTCGTTGTGGGTTCGATCTCACTCGAAGAGATGAAATATTGTTTTGAATGTATATTTCCATTTCTTCGCTCTGGTGTTGAGGCTAAGCGCGGCGTTGAGTTCTGCCACTCAACACGCAATGCCTCCAGAATTCGGCAGAACGTGGGGAACGGTTCCTTCTGCCTACCCTGCTGTGTGCGGGAAACAGCGTGAAGCTGAATAAAATTCCTGCCTATCATTTTTTGATGGTAGATGATAGTACAGGAATTAAGATTTGTATTTTAATGAGGATGATGATGATGTATAGCTTATACTAGGTTTCCAGGTTTCCTCTGCCTACCCTGCTATGTGCGTGATACAGCGTGAAGCTATCAGAAATGAAGAACAGACTCTAACAATCTGTCTGGGGAAACACGAATAAAATGAAATAGCTACATGTTTTGGCTTTTATTGGTGTTTAATTGTACTAATAAAGTCCTTTTTGTAGTATCAATAAAATACCATGTCTAGACTTCAAATGGATTTCTAATTCGTCTAGTCCTTTGTCTTTTGAAAGTTTTGTGATATAGTAAATTACGATCCGTATCTTGAACAGTATATAACATACGAGTAAAACATATTAGTTATTAGTATTAATTAATGATAGTTAAAAGAATTATTTGTATAATAAATTTATTAAAAACATTAGGCCAGTCGTGGCGCAAAGCACAAGTTTGTGATTGTAATACAATAAACAGCTTCGCCCGCGTATTTGCACCCTTAGGGATAAATTCTAAAAAAAACATGAAACACGTTTCAATAAAATATTTTTAACAGTCTAAATGTTAATTTTTTTATTAAAATCGGTGGCAGTTTAAAGATTTTTCCATGTAAACTTTCAACCCCTTATTGGAACCCTTAGGGGTAGAATTCTTAAAAACCATGAAACACGTATTCAATTAAATATTTTTAAGAGTCTGAATTTCAAATTTTATAAAAATCGGTGCCGATTTAAAAAAAATCCATACAAACTTTCAACCCCTATTTCATCCTTTTTGGAAATATCTTATTTGTACATACATATTAAATCCAATAATCATAATCAAAATCTGTATCGTAAAGTCAACGATTTCATTTAAATCCGTATCTCAATAATTGAAACTCCACATACAGTGGATGCAACTTCAGTATAAACGTTCTACATTTTTTTTCATCGGTATTTCCGTGTTTTTTGACATTGCACCTAAACTTCGAACGCTACTAGTTTTAATATACCTTTTGTCAAATACAAAGGTTATTCAAGTTAAAAGGAAATGTGTGGGAATATCACGAACTGTTTGGTTTCGAATGTTCATTATAATGTAATATATGTGTGTGTGATCATGATCGTATCTGATTATAAACGCGATAGTTGTGGTTTCAATCCCCACGCGGTGGAATGAACTATTTGCATTTCCAGAAACTCTGAAAACAAAAAAAAGTGCGGCCTTGACAATTCAACGTTGAAGTGAAGAATGGAAGTGTGATAATGGGAATAGAATATCTAATGCTAGATTCCCAGGGTTCATATCTATCCTGTTATGAAACTAATATAACTAAAGAAAAAAATACTAAATTTAAATTTAGTAATTGAGAACTTAGTGTCAAGACTCTCCGGTCTCTACTTTTCTTTCGAACAATACCGCGTTTTATCTTACCATAAGGAAACGCTTCATTTGCCGATAAGCAAACACACAACATTTTATTTCTAATTTGTATTATGTTTTCAGAAGCTATTGTTTGAATTAAGTATATGAACGTATTTTGACCGCTCCACTCGAAGAGATTAAATATTTACTTACATTTATATTTTCATTTCTTTGCTTTGGTGTCGAGTCAAAAGCGCGGCGTTGAGTTCCACAACTCAACACGCAATGCCTCCAGAATTCAACATAAGGTTCTAGGTTTAACACTAGGTTCCCTCTGCCTACCCTGCTACGGGATACAGCGTAAAGCTGATAAAAAAAAACATATTTTGATATATGCAAAAAAGAGTCTTATCTGTCTATCTGTTATCTTTATTAACATAGTAAAAACACCGCAAAATATACTTTGTATATCTATAAAGTGTTATTCTTATGTCGCAGGATAACGACAGCGTAACCTCGTGTCACATTTAAGCTACATCTAAAAAAACATGTTGTTTCAGAACATCTGCTCCGCGTGTGTTAGATATTCTCATATATTTCAACAAGAAAACGATTATTGGATACAGTAAATTTTATATTAAAATATTTTAGGAGGCCAGTCGTGTCTCTCACCCTGCGGTGAGAGACATGTCACTGGTTGTGGGTTCAATTCCCACTCGAGGAAATTAAATAATTAATATATTCCTACTGAGGGCAGTCGTGGCGCAGGGGCACAAAGTGTCACTGTAAAACCGGCTGGTTGTGGGTTCGATCCCCACTCAAGGAGTTGAATATTTACTTAAATTTTTATTTCCATTTCTTTGCTCTGGTGTCGAGGCAAAGCGCGGCGTTGAGTTCTGTCACTCAACCCGCAATGCCTCCAGAATCCGGCAGAAACTGGGGAACGGAGTGTCTTAACACTAGGTTTCCTCTGCCTACCCTGCTGTGTACGGGATACAGCGTGAAGCTGATTTTCATTTCCTCGCTCTGGTAACGAGGCAAAGTTGAGATTCGTCTATTAACACAGTGTCTAGAAAAATCTGGTTTTCTTGCATATTTGAGCATATTTATTTTATCTTCACGCTATATTCCGCACACAGCAGGGTTCAGTGTTAAAACACTTCCGCGTCCCACTTTCCGCAGAATTCTAGAGATATTGTGTATTGGGTGGCGTTTGCTTTGTAAAAAGCTAAGCTTTGTTTTTCATAAAAATATTGGACAAAATAAATTTAAAATTAATATTTTATACGTTTTAAAGATGTAAATAATGTTAACTTGGTCAAGAAATATTTTTTGTAGAAAACTACAAAAAAAATAATGTCTATATATAGGTTCGATTCCATTCGAGGGAATTAAATATTTAATAATTTTATTTTCTCGCTCTGGTAAGAGTACAAAGAGCTCAAAATTGGGCTGAAAGTGATTGTGTGATTAGGAAATGGAAGTGTTTTAATGGAAAGCAGTGTTTCTAGGTTCCCTCTGACACACCTAAAAACTAAATCTAATTTATACATTTATACATAATATGTTAAATATAAACCCAAATTTCGATCAAGAAAACCCTTATAATCATTACTTTGAATAATCTGTTTCAAGTAAGCTTTAATCCACAAACACTGGATTAGCATATCCTAGTTTATTATTACTTAGTTAATTCTATGTACACTCCATCTGATATGGAAATTTACTAATTTGTTGAACGTGAGAAGTAATTTGTGGTACGGTGTATGATATTAGAAATTGAATATATTATTTTTATTTATTTAACTAGTTGAGCTGTAATGACAGAACACGAAAAAAACCTGGAACTATCAAAGATATAATAAGAAAGATGGCACTATCGACATCTGTAGGGCATGTTAACGACCTGAGGAGTGAATCAGACATATTGTCTCTGATTGTTCTCATCTTATTAATAGTAAGTGTTTGCATAAATACTTATTTAGAAAACGTATAAAAATTTGAACGTAGCGGGACTCGAACCCGCGCCTCCTGGAAACCGACCAGGCGCTCCCACCATAAATAAGTTGTAACAAGCGAATAAAAATTTCGACGAAGCTTGATGAGAACATATGGCTTAGTGGTCAGAGCGCCTGGTCGGTTACCAGGAGGCGCGGGTTCGAGTCACACTACGTTCAAATTTTTATACATTTTCTAAATAAGTATTTTTCTTTCCTAAGTGTGAGTGTGAGTAAGGAATAACACTTTAAAAATGTTTAAAAGTATTTGCATAGCCACAATCAAGTAGGCAAACACCAGTGATTTCGCTCTTCGATATGGCCTAGTGGAATTGGAGGTACTCTACTATAGGTACACTACAACACAACCAACTACTACAATTCAACATCAGTTCTTGAAAATAGCTGACTTTGTTCTACTGGGGTCGGTCTATTATTATTAACAGGTATATTGGTTCCAATTGACCTGATATAGTACTAGTAGAATGAGAGGCGACAATCAAAGGCGAAAATCTTGATGACAATCTCGTGAAGACTAGAAAAGAAAAATTAATAAAATATTTGGACTTATCCCATGAGATTACTGCCATTTGAGATGACATAGAGAATAGCATAGCTGATAGTGGTTTGCGTAAACGGTTTAACATCTTAAGAGGTTATCGTTTAGCTTACGTTGGTTCAAGAACCCGATGCAGAAAGCAGTATTACTTGAGACGGCGAGATTTCGCTCATTGGAGCCCTAGACTCTGATAGCCTGGACCCCCACCGTCGGAAGAGAATTTTTCTATATTTTGAAATGTATTTCTTATATTATATGAGCTTCACGCTGTATCCCGCACACAGCAGGGTAGGCAGAGGGAACCTAGTGTTAAGACACTTCCACTTTCCGCCGACTTCTGGAGGCATTGCGTGTTGAGTGGCAGAACTCAACGCCGCGCATTGCCTCAATATCATTTATTATATTAATTTATATTTAAAAATGAAAATGTTATTTCCCTTTGATAACAAAAGTAGTTACTCCTATATGTCATATCAATGGATTTCTAGTTACAGCCAATTCAATCAACAATATCAGGCGACGATGCGGTTGCCGTATTCAGTGTTGTTCGTTGCTCTACATTTACTAACTTCTATATACTACTATAGCAATAATCTATTTATTTTTCGTAATGGTTTTTTTTATCATTAAACTAATATTATTAGTATGTCTGTAAACGTGACGGTTGTGGATTCGATTCCCACTCGGATAAATGTAAATAAAAAATATTTCTTCGCTCCTTCGCAAATATGCGCATGCTTTTACTACAAATGAATTAGTGTATATAATTTTTAAAGTTTTGTTTAATAAAACTGCATGTTAATATGATTCTCACTCATTTTATTACTATAATTTAAAACATGAAATTTTCCACAATTTAACTTGAAACACAATTACACCTCTCTAAGATCACAATAAAATTACGAAAACACCGTAATATTTACAACAAATAAAAACTATTATTTACAACGTAAACAAACTTATCACTCATAATAAATACTTAAAAAGAAATGTATAAGATTTGATTGCTTCTTTCATTTAAAATGGCATACATTTAAATTCTTTCATTTATTTGAATACATTTTTTTTTATAATCCTAGAAAACGTAATTTATAAATACTATTCTTGTAATATAAATACTTATTCTTTTTGTGCTAACAACTACAATATAAATCAATACGTTTCACGTTCAAACAACGGAAAAATATAATCAGAAAGGACCGTAAAAAGGATCGTAATTTCTGTCAGTGTTAACAAAATGAAACTGAAGCGTGACGACGATGTAAATATTTTCTTATATTATCATCCAGTACTCCATTAATATTATATCATCTATATTGGACATCTAACTGTCATTCGCAAATGGAGATATCTCAATTTTATCTTTCTAATATTACAAATTTGAATTTTTGTGATGTTTGTTCCACTTGAGGCCAGTCGTGGCGCAGGGGCACAAAGTGTGATTATAAAATCGACTGGTTGTGAGTTCGACCCCCACCCGAGGAAATTAAATATTTATTTACATTTATATTTTCATTTCTTCTTTGTGCTGTCGAGGTAAAGCGCGGCGTTTAGTTCCACCGCTCGCCACTCAGAACTCGACGAGAAGTGGGGAACGGAGTGTCTTAGCACTAGATTCTGTCTGCCTACCCTGCTGTGTGCGGAATACAGTGTGAAGCTGATTTATTTTTTTCTACTTTCACGAAAAACTACTGAACGGATTTAGATGAAACCTAACACTAATATAATTTATACCTCAGTCTAACACATAGGCTACATTTTATGTAAGATTTTATATATTTGGATATAATATAACAATAAGATTAAGCGGGCGAAGCCGCGTTCGGGCTGCTAGTTATTGCATATATGTATGTATATAAGTACTTAACTTAAGTTAATATAAGTACTTTAGTTACCATATATAAAAGAAGCAGTCAATATCCTAAATAACAAACGTTTCTAACATAATAATTGGATTACTATCAATTAGGAGAGCTCTCTATTTAAAATAAATATGTACACCGAATAACGAAATAATACAATAAATAACAATATATCACATATAAAAGATATAAACTACTAAAAAACGTTTAACGAAGTTCGTCAAATAATTGCCTTTGGTTAGAAAATGCTTAGTAGATTTTACGTTCATTTTATATGTTTGGCAAACATAAATAAATGTGGGGCGATGTGAACTAAATTTTAATGAATTTCATTTAAATAGCAAATTCATAATTCTATATTCGTATTATGTAATAAATTCAAAGTTAAAATGTAAATTTTAAGGCGCATTGAAAAGAAAATATATAATAAAATATACTTTTCATGATAAGACTGAATCCACAAATACGTTATTGAGTTGTCTAAACTATTTATGGCAAATATTTTGTATAAATTTTCAATAATGAAGACAATTTGATTTTTTAAACGTTTTTTAGAACTTTAAGTGAACAAGGAATAAAAGAACTATTATATATTTTTTTTAACATTCATAATACCTTTAATAAATAGAGACAGTGTGCTGACAGTTCAGTAGGTTTATCATATCAAGAAGCTTGTCACATGGAAAAATATCTTAAAACCTCACTATTTTATTTAGAACATATTTTAACATTACGTTAACTTGAAGAACTATTTTCGTCTTTCTTAAATCTTGTCTTATCTAGATCTTTTTTTGTTATTTACTGTAATCAGAGTTACATTAATTATTTTTACTTGAATACAATTTAATTTATATTTCGTCTATAGACGATATTGATATCGCTACTAAAACATCTTGGTTGTCATTTTGATTACATAAAATCGATTTTATCAGTACTATACCATAAAATAGAAAGATTAGTTATAAATACATCTTCTTCTACTTTGATCAATTCTTACACAATGGAATCATTTGGTTTCTCAGCTTTAGACAATAATGGAACGCTACTATAATCTTTCAAACATTCAGAGACCTTCCTAGCGCCGTTATCGAAGGAAGTCGCTGTCGGTAGTTTAGGTATCCAATTGTTATTACCTAATTTATTCGATTTGTGATTACTGATTAAATTCATTTGGGACTCCTTCAATTTAACTTTCGGCTGACCGGTTTGACTTAAATTATTATGATTGAAAGTGTTCACAGATAGTGACATAGAATTTGATATGCTAAGCTTGTCCAATTCCTCAGCTTCAACTACTCCATTGGTGACGCGCTCATTTGGATCTGAATGCTGTCTTTGCATTTTGATCACTTGCAGTATTGGTTGTACTTCTCTTTCCAGTTTATTAATATCTGTTTGTTTTTGTAGAAGTACTCCTGAACCGCGCCTACTGGACGATCTTGATCCTTGATCTAATCGCTGTCTGAATGGAGTCAGATGTGACAGTGATCCGCTCTCCGTTGACTGCGCTTGCAATTTTTTTAGCGGTGGTTTTTCTCTCGGTGCCTTTGGGTCTACAATTTCACCCAAAAGCCAATAAGTGACTTGTACTCCTTTGCCCTGTTATATAGAAATAAGTAATTAATTACATGTTTGTTTAAAATAATCAGTTAAAATATTTTGCTATTTTATAAGAGTTGAATAATTATGATTCGGTTCAATTGCATATTCTAATAAATACAACTAATTCTTACTAACTTTATCGAGCCAAAGCTACTTCACTTTATTTATTACAATTTAACAATAATTGATTTGAGATTTGAACATTGAGAAGTAAATAAATAGCATTTTGATTTTGATTGTAAATAAATAAAAAATACCTTCATAGCAACCTCTCCCCTACATTCTAAACGGAATGTACCGAACGTATCAAGCAGAGACTTCGTAGTTTGCGACACGTGTATTTTCAATGCTTCACCATTAGATTCCATTCTTGAGGCTGTGTTGACTGTATCTCCGAAAAGACAGTATCGAGGCATTTTCAATCCAACGACACCAGCCACGCAGGGACCTGTGAAAAAAATACTCATTTTATTGCCTTGTATATTTTTATTAACTTTTAACGCCCTAAAAGGCGCGAATCAAAAAACGGAACTTAATACAACTTTTTGGTTACTTACTTTAGGCTTCTAAATAAACATAATTACTTATACAGAAGCATTGTTATAATATTAATATTATGGCATCATAATTTTTTTTAAAATTTTAAATTATTTAAACAAATAAAAACATAAATGTACTATATGATATTTTCAAAAGTTACATTAATATATTTTTATCGCAAGGGCACAAGCGTGTGATTGTAAGCGCAACAGGTTATGAATTCGGTTTCCACTTAGGGAAATGAAATATTTAATTTTTTCATTTCCTTTTTCCGTTCATAATTCGGCGGAAAGTTTTAATGGAAACGTAGTGTCTGAACACTAGGTTCCCAGGTTTCCTCTGTCTAAATGCGGGATATAGTGCAAGGCTAAAAAAAGGAATAAAAAAAATCTGTAACCAACACATAATAAGATGTAAATACGACCGCTCTGAAGCTAATATGATTTTTCCATATCGATCTGCAAAATTTTACAAGGCAATTGCAATTTAGATGAAAATCCTTCGCCACAAAGGCTTTCTATCTAGTGCAATATCATTTCGCCTTCTGATGTTTTATTTATGAAGCAAAGCTTTTTACTTGACTTTTTCACTCTATTTTCTTTTACTTTATATTTTTGCCTTTGCTCAATTTAGCTTATTATAATTGAAGTCCTTCTAAATTTCACTGCTCTTTAAAATTAGTAAGGTGTATAAAGTTTTGGCTGTCGTTGCGCAGTTGTGGGTTCAATCCGCACTTCCCGAATGAAATAACTTTTATCATTTTTTTGCTGCGGCAAGAGAAAACGTGGCGAGAAAGTTATGCCAATAAACATCCAATGTTGACATATGAAGGATAAAACACGAAACTAAAACATTTCCCGGTCATTTTAATGCCACTAGATCTCAATTCAAAATGTTGTAATGGGAACAGAGTAGACACTCCGTTCTCTCACTAGGTTTCCAGGTCTTTTTGCCTGCACGGCTATCTGCGGGATAAAGCGTGAAGCTAAAGAAAAGAGAGTATTAATTATAAAAAATATTAAATTTTTAAACTCTATTACAAAGAAATCTATCTACGAACTTATCAATATTTCTTCCTTTAATACGAATATATTAATATGCTTAATATATTCATATGAAAGAAAGTATTATAGCTCCATATACAAATAATGTTGAAATAGATTTTTTTTTATTGCATATTTTCTACTTATTTTACGCGAAATCGCTGCAGTATATACTAAGAATAATATTACATTTCACCTTTAACAAAATATTTTTTAATATATAAACTCTAAAATAAAACTAAAATAAAATCCGAAAAATATATGGTATGCGAGATACATGTACATATATCCAACAACACATAATAGTTTCAGATTCAAATACCATTTGGGATAAGTTAAAAATATGCATTCATATATATATAGAGTTAGGTGCCACTATTTATTCCATAGTATAAACTAATATTGAACTTTAAGGTAGAAACGAGCCTGATTAGTCACGAGACAGGTACATTTATTATGTTACAAACAAGTTAAATTCTCTGTTATTCCAATTCGGGAAACTTCCTAACATCGTTGTAGCATTGTAATTTTAGATCGGAAAACGAAAACTTTTTGAATACAATTTACTGAATTTGAATTACGTACAGTAATAAATACCTATTGTTGTTGAAACTAGCTTAGCATTTTTGGATTCACGCTGTATCTCAGACATAGCAAGATACGGAAAGAGTATCTGGGGACCTAGAAGAAAATTTTCCATTCGTCACTTTTCGCTGAATTATGAAGGCATTGTGTGTTGAGTGGCGGAACCCAACGCCGCCCTTTACTTTGTTACACTTCTTTCTGCATTTTCAGCGTTGCGTGACGGAATTTTACAACACGGCTTTTCTAAGAGAGCGTAGAAATAAATATAATTGTCTAAATAATAAAAATTATTCCCTAATAATTCAATATGACATATTATAGGCATCGAACTTACAACCGTGGCGTTTCTATAAGTCGTTTTACGTTGTTATACGACCACTTTATAATTAAAAGCTAAGCAATGTATATAACTTTAGGTTTAGGTTGAAATTAAATATTAAAAAAAATAAAAATAAATCAAATCAGCTTCACACTTCATACAGCAGAGTAGGCATAGGTAACCTAGTGTTAAGACACTCCGTTACCCACTTTCCACCGACTTCTGGAGGGCATTGCGTGTTGAGTGGCGGAACTCAACCCCGCGCTTTTGCCTCGACACCAGAGCGAACAATTAAAAATATAAAATGTATATAAATATTTAATTTCCTCGAGTGAGGACCAAAACCACAACCAGACGATTGTACAGCCACACTTTGTGCCCCTGAGCCACGACTGGCCAAATAATTCTATACGACATATTTTAGGAATCGAACCCACAACCGTCAGGTTTACAATCAGTCGCTTTGCCGCTGATATAAAACCACTTTATAATTGTAATCTAAGCAATGTATATAACAATTTAGGTTGAAATTAAATATGGATACTGAGAATCCGTTATAGATATCTCTATTAAATCCCTGTCAGTTTACTTGATAGACTATCATTTTAAGGTGATTAACATGCTATTCACATACTTGATAGTAAAGTTATACTCAAATTTAAAATTTGAAGCTAAGTAATAACGTTTAGAAATCATTTTTCCTTTATTTTTAAATAACATTATATTATGGTCACTATGTTTTTTTTTTATTTTGCCACATCTTTGCGCATAGCGTGTCCGGTCGAGAAGCACTTAAGTTTTAAAATGTTGACACTATGCTTCGTACTCTCCGCTCGTTATTAAAAACTCAAAATTCTTCTTTGTTTTTTTTAGTTTCACAGCAGGATAGACAGTGAGTATCTGGCAACCAAATGTAAAGACATTTCGTCACCATGAAGACGTTTTCATTCTCCACTTTCTGCTGAATTCTGAAGGCATTGGGTGTTAAGTGGAGGAACTAAACGCTACGTTTTGCCTTGTTACCATACGAGGACCCAAATATAATAAATATGGCAACAGCCGAAAATATTAAAAATAATACTTCTAGTGGAAATCGATTTCACAATCGTTGCGTTTGCGGTCACATCCTTGTGATACCGGGGGACGTATGCCTTCTATATATTTTACTATGACCCACACAGCTTCGCCTGCTTAATCTTATTGTTATACAATAAGTAAATTATACAAAAACTACACATTAATTATAGGCTATGTCTTATTTTGATGTCTAAGCTATATTATTGTAAAGTTCCATCCAAATCCGTTCAGTAGTTTTGGCGTGAAAGTGGAACAAACATCCATACGAACAATCTTTCACATTTACAATATTAATAAAATAATAATAATATTCATATAATAATATATAATATAACATAGGTAGAAGTAAATACACACCAGAATGCAATCCAATCCTCAATTTCAATTGGTCGTGTGGTCGGTGTCTAATCTTGAAGCGTCGCACCGCGTCGAGCAGAGCTAGCGCCATGCGCGCGACCTCGCACGCGTGTCTGGTGCCGTTGCGCTCCGGCAGCCCCGAGACCACCATGTACGCGTCACCTATGGTTTCCACCTGGGGATGGGGTTAAGTATTATTTTTTCATTTTTTTTTTCTCATCTTCATGCTGTATCCGGGAAATTAGAAAGCAGCTTAGCCAGTGCTAAAAAATCCCTTAAGCCAGTGCTAAAAACTTGTGAAGCAAAGCGTTGCCTTGTTACCAGAGAGAAGAAATTAAAGTATTAATAAAATAACCGTTGCATTCATAGACACACGCCAATGTCCTAAAAGATTATGATTAGGAGTTTTTGTTATTACGTTATGGAAGTAATTCCTACTCGGGGAAATGGGAAAATTTTATTTTCTCGCTCTGGTAACTAAGTGAATCGCCGTGTTCTGTTCCACTACTCAACAAACAATGTATTGAAAATATATCGGTGTGCGGGGAACAAAGTGTCTTAACACTAGATTCCCTCTTCCTATAATGTCAAATGCGTAGAGCAAATACACGACAAATTATTTTAATTGATTTTAGCATTTTTATCAAGGTTGGAAAAAAATGTAACCGCTGTGTCGCTACACCACCATGGTCTATGACGACTACGAAGTCTTTGTGAAATAATCTTAATAAAATTAAGAATTCCACTTTCATAGTGAAAAAGATTTTATATTTAGATACTACATCTAAATTAAATCAGAAAAAGATTAAGGTACAATACGTTCACTATTATTATTAGACAGTGATAAGCTTTCCATCTCAAAAGTCATATTGAAATTGAAATATGAAAATTCAATAATTGAATTGAGTCGAGTTATTAAATTATTTAATCCATTAATTATTTTTAATAAATTCAGCTTGTCTTTCAAACTACTTTGAAATGAACGTGAATCGATGATTTTATTATATACTAGCGACTCGCGGTTTTGCCCACGTAGTCTACACGATTATAGCAATTTCGTTATTTTCAATTTTGGAATTGGAATATCTATACTCTATACTAATAAAAAAAAACTGACAAAAAATGGTTGAAAGTGCTAATCTCGGTAACTACTGCTGCAAGTTCGAATTTTGAAAATCCAGAATTTGGAGGAAGTTGGAGAACGGAGTGTCTTAACGGTAGGCTTCTAGGTTCCCTCTGCCTACCTTGGATACAGCGTAAGACCTACATTACACTATTACAAAACAAAATCTAATACAAAATTTGCAGTATGACAGAGAACAGAGTTTTTTCAAACTAGATTCTCTCTGTATACTCTGCTATGCAGTATAAAAGCTTAAGCTGAATTAAAAAATAAATATTTTAAAAGAAAATCCTTATCCGAATAGATTATCTATGTTCATTACTTAATTCGGAAAATCGCTCAGTGAAAGCTTTATATATGGAGATAATTAGAATTTCACGGAACAATATATGAGCTTAGCCTTAGTATAAAATGATAGAGCTTAAATTATATTAAAAATTTATTCTAAAGTAAGATACTTACAATAAAAATAGTAAAAAATAATTTTAAGCTTAAAAAAATTAACCTTACCTTATAAACATCATAATTTTCAACAATCGAGTCGAAGCAGGTGTACAGATCGTTGAGCAAGTCCACGACCTGCATGGGTGTGGACGACGCGGAGAGCGCAGTGAAGCCCACTATGTCGGAGAAGTATATAGTCACTTGTTCGAAAGTCTCCGCTACTACTGATTGGCCGTTGATCAACTGGGATGCCACTGATCTAGTATAAAAATATATATTTTATATTTTGAAGAAAGAATTAAGGCACTATGTTTTTCATTAATTCTTTAGCATTGGACATTGAGCGGAACTCTAGGCCGTATTATTTCTGCTCAAACCAAACAATTATTTTATTGTAAATAAATGATTGTAGGCTTAATTGTCTGTCTAGTGAATAGTTTTTATATTCCTTGTACTGTTAAAGCAACAAGTGCATCAATGTTTTGCCACTCAACATCCAATGTTCCCAAAATTTGAAGGTGCATGGAGATAGAAATGACACAATGTTTTCCATGTCTACTGCTGCTTGCTATATTCGGATTTTTCTTTGACTTGCTATATTCGGATTTTTCTTTTGATTGTAAGCAATACTCACTTAGGTAACAATTGGTAAAGCAGTTCTTCACATTTCTTCTTTTCTTCCAAATAGTCCTGGGTGCGTTCACTCACTAACGATTCTAAGTTATTAGCATATTGTTCCATACGGGAAAGCAAATTATCTAATATATTACTACTTTCTTGAGTTCTGAAACATTTTTTTATATTATTAATTATATTTTTTTATATTTTCAACAATATTATATACAAGCAATGGCTGAATTATATTTACTAAAAAAAAATATTTACAAATTTTCTTTAAGATTTAACTCGAAAGATTATTTATACTTATAATGTCCCTTTTCTTTATCTCGTAGGAAATAAGAAAATAGCTATTATCTTTCAAAGTTCCAAAACGAACAGCCCAAAAATTCAAACTGTTTTAAATCTGCCTAAAGTTGATATTAACAAAAAACTAAAAAGCTAGCCATACAAAGTCCATCACCAGTATGTACATAAATATTACTTATTGAGCCTCCTCACTGCTCCCTTCAGATGGGCAAAGTCTGGTCTTTCCGAAGGCTCTTCCGCCCAACATCTACGCATCAGTTCCGTGGCGTCATCCGCTTCAGAGGATTTAGTATGATTTGTGTTGGGACGAAGACCACCACTTATTACTGCGTCTATGGTTTCTGTATGAGAAAGTTTATATTATAAGTGATTAAAATAAAATAAATCAGCTTCACGCTGTATCCCGCACACAGCAGGGTAAGCAGGGGGAACCCAGTGTTAAGACATTCCGTTCCACACTTTCCGTAGAGTTCTGGAGGCATTGCATAATGAGTGGCGGAACTCAACGCCGCGCTTTACCTCGACACCAGAGCGAGAAAAAAAATATATAAATGTAAAATACCAGCCGATTTTACAGTCACTTTGTGCCCCTGCGCCACGACTGGCCTCTATAAGTGATTAATGAATTTAAAATCAATAAAATATTAAAAATATGGATACATTTTTATTTTATGCTGTACCAGGACAGGCAGGTAGTACGTGGGAACATTGAGGCCAGTCGTAGCACAAGGGCATAAGCGTGCGAATAAGTTGTAGGTTCAACATTCACACACGAGGAAATAAAATATTTAATACTTTCAATATAATAAGAAAGCAGAGTGTCTAACTGCATATATGCTATATTATAATAATATAAGTAAATCTTACCCTTAGGTGATAAATCAACTCCAGGCCCAAGCCAAAACACACCCTGTCGATTAACGATTTCGTGCATAATAATACCGAATGAGTAAACATCTGCCTTTTGGGTTCCTTCCGGTGGCGGTTCAGACATGCGTAACAGTTCCGGTGATGTCCAAAGAAGGCCTAATATAAAAAAAAAGTTGTTATTATGAGAATATTATATAACATATGCTACGGATCTGCTAAACTTTATACTTTTTTAACGTCATCTTTTATTCCTGGCGGGGTACCTGTATACCTATTTCGCGTTGTCTATTATCATCAGACGTCGTGCCAGATCACCTGTTGGTATAACCAAGTCACCGCACATACTGGTCTCTCAATAACAACTGCCCTAAGAGAAGGCGAAAACTGAGCAGCTTACCTACAAAGCCATTAAGGCATTGGGGCACGACCTTCAGTCATGAAAAATATGACTAAGAAGAGAGATTGTCATTAATCTCAATAATGCAAACCAATAAGCAAAAAAACTATAAAATAGTATAATAGCGTCAGTAAAATTATTTTGATATTTGACATTTTTAAAGTGTTATTTCCACACTTAGGAAAGAAACATATAAAAATTCACGGAATGTAAATTTTTTTATGTTTTCTAAATAAGTAAAATGACTAACTGTTTCCTTAAACAATAGAGATCTAAGATTAAAAACTCAAAATACAAAATATTTTTGAACAGAAACCACAACATTTTTTTGATTATTGCTCTAACTTTGTAGATTTTTTATCATTTTTATCGAATGTATTTTCGGGTCATATATTCATCCATTCAAAGAAACTCACCGGTTTTGTATTTGCACACAAGATGTAAAGTGCTTTTACAAGTTCGTGTATATAAACCATAGTCCGTCAATTACCTATTGACTAAAGAAATACAATTTTAACTTTTCAAGACATATTACTTAATATTTAATTTTATGTATAAACATATTTAATGATAAAAAAGATATTTTTTTAATGAAATTTATTTAAATGACGATTATATTCAGAATATTTAGCAAAGCCTCGAACATTTTAAGCATTTCAATTTAAAATATTTCTTAGCTTCTCTTGAACCGATTTATAATTATAACTAATGTCAAAATAATCTGAAATGGAATATGTGATAAATATATTTTTAATATACAATCAGAGCGCAAGTCTGGCCCACCGAGGGTTCTGTACAAAAATTGAAGGTCGCGAGCTTTTCCTCAAAATTCAAGCTTAGCTTAGCCAGAGCCCTTTCATCTGATACCTCACTTGAACTAGCGAATTTAATACCAAATTTTGTCTTCTTTTAAGGTAATTATTTTTAACACAAACTCTCTCAAATTCTAAGTTATTCGGAAGTAACTTATTTATTTGGATTCCCTTTATAACGTTAAAATACTAGTTTTTTGGTATTTAAGGTACCATTTTTTAAGATTGTGTGGTTAACAACTAAAAATATTATAAGAAATATGTTTTTTATCAAGAAAATCATGGGACCGTAGATCTATGTAAATGGTATGAATTTCGACCCGATATCTCCAAGAGTTCCTGAGATAAAGGATCTTGACGGACAGACAGACATACGGGCAACAGAGTGATCTAATTAGGGTGCCGTTTTTCCTTAAAAAATACGGAACCCCAAAAATATTATAACCAGGTGAAAAAACCACATCAAAGTAACGTTTACAAAATATTTATTTATTTCGAAAGCTCTACTTTGCAAAATGTGCAATTCTCCAAATGTTATATAGACGATATTGATGTCATTTTAAAATTTTATACAAAAATCAAGTTGTATGTTTCGAAAAAAAAACAGGTTCATTCTATTTATATGTTTTATAACGACAACATGCTTATTTAAATATGCAATTTTGAAAGAGATTCGACTTTTAAAAAAAACACAATAAAAAGCTTTATAAAAATAAATCATATACATTTTAAATCGTTACATAAATTATTAATTATGTATTTTAAATTTTAATAAGACTTTGTACGTACTTCACTAAATACTCTATGAATGTTTTTTTAGCTTCACGGTCAATTCCGTATATAACAGGCTAGGCAGAGAGAAAAAAAAGTTTTAAGGTATTCCGTGCATGTATTTTCTGCCTCAATACGACACTACTTTGAGTGGCAGTGGTATTTTAAATTTCATAAAACATTCAGTTAATTTCCTTTTTCAGATATGCATTCATTACATATTTTTCGCATTATTGAAATAATTTCCCGCATAAAGAAGGCACTCCGAGAGAATCTAGTAAAGACGCACCGATCTCCAACATTCTGTCTGTATTTAAAATTCGATTGCTTGGGCAGCGGCGTAACTAAACACCGCGGCTTGTCATACCAGAACGAGAAAACGAAAACAATCTATAAATACATGAATATTTTTCTCTATATGCATTTTTGTCAACTCAGTCTTGAAAATATTACTATTACTTACGCGTCCAATAGCTGTGAGCTCTCGTATCCTTTTCAGATGTCCTCAGGGCATTTAAACCAAAATCGGTTATTTTCAATACGAATCGCGAATCTACAACACAGTTGCTAGACTTCAACGCCCCGTGAGACCTTATGTCGCTACTGTGGAGGTAATGCATTCCCTGTTGAAGAAAATGTATGATAAATATACATTTATATATTATTAGCAAATGCTTGAAGGGTAAATTGAAAAATAAAATGGAAATTATAGTTAAAGTTTTTTATTTTCTTTTATTTAAAGATATAGATTTTTTTTTTGTTTTTAGAATAAAAATGATGAAAATCGAATAATTGTTTAATATGTTGTTTAATATACTGTGATAAGTTGTTTCACAGATTTAGTTAGACAAAAGACAGCTTAAAATTATTACTTAAAATGTAAGTAGGAAAAGAAATATTTTAGCTTACAACTAGATCACAATGCAAGAATAAATATTTTAAATAAAAAAAAGAATACTATAAGAGTTATTTCTTATGAATTCTTCATTATTAATGCAACAATCATATTAAACTTACCTACAACATTAATAATAATCATAATAATAAGCTTCACGCTGTATCCCGCACACAGCAGGGTAGGCAGAGGGAACCTAGTGTTAAGACACTCCGTTCCCCACTTTCTGCCGATTTCTGGAGGCATTTATGAGGAGGAGTGGCAGAACTCAACGCCGCGCTTTGCCTCGACACCCGAGCGAAGAAATGGAAATATAAATTTAAGTAAATATTTCATCTACTCGAATGGGGATCGAACCCACTACCAGTTGGTTTTACAGTCACACTTTGTGCCGCTGCGCCACGACTGGCCTCTCTATCATTATAATAAGTACATTATTAATAATAATCAAAAATGTTAGCTACGACAGTACAAAATAAAAACAAACAAAGCCTCGTTTCAAAGTAATATAAAACTATATTAGAAGCCAGTTTTATACGATCCTATTCACGACGCCCACACAATGTCGAAAGAAGTAAATCTGCACGAAGTCGTGACAATTTATATAGAGATATAACGTTCGTGTCGTTAGAAGTTTAAAGCTATAACTAAGCTTATACTAGAGAATCTTCCTTGATGCTTTATTGCTAACTCTGTGGGATTTAGGTCATCGGTTCGAATCCAGTGGCAAAATACCTTTAAAGGCTGACGGACCGAAAAATTTGTAGTTCTTATTAGTCTACCGCTAAAAACTACTTAGCATTACTATTCCTATAAAATTTGAAAATGTATTTATAATGTGATAAATTTTCTCTCCTCCTTTATAGTTAAATCTAATTTCGTTATTCTCAAATTGATGTATTTCTCAATTTATTCACATTGAAAAATATATACCTAACCATTGAGCTTAAAAAACGATAAAAACAATAAAATGGAATTTTGTAATTTACAACTTTCAAAGGTTTATTTTCATTTCGTTTTCAGTTTATTATAAAGGTTGATTTATTTTCTTTTTGTTTTTCCAAAGTTTATGCAAACTTTGAAATTTATTCTTCCGCTTCTTTATGTGAATCGAATCGATACAGCTGATGAAAGTAAAAATCAAGATATTTGTGAAATAAGTAAATTTTCGACCTCTTTGTTTTTTTTATAAATTTATATGATCGCAAAATAAATAAAAAACGCAGAAATTTATAAATAATCACTAATTATATACGTACCATTAAAGAATATATCACATATAAGACAACAAAAACACGTACAAATATCAAGAACTGGTAACAAACAAACTTACCTTAACAATGTCATGCATCAAGCTAACTTTGAACATCCAATCTAATTTGATCGTATCATTTTCTAATATATCTTGAAGAGATCCTTTGGGACAGTATTCAGTTAGAAGACAGCAATGTGGTGGGTCTACGCAGGCTCCAAAAAATCTTGCTAAATGATCGTGTTCCAAATCTTTCATCTTCTTCAGTTCTAGAAGTAGAGGCCTTGTGAGATCTATTCTTTGTTTATCCACTTTCTTGATGGCAACCCTACATCCTTTGTAAAAGCCCCACGGTGCATACATTTGCCGGTCTCCAGCGAGTGACATAGCTTCATCAGAATATGCAGTCTGAAAAAATATAACATTTAAACATCCCTATAAAATATTTTCTCTAAGTTAGTGACCTGCTCGCGGCTTCGCCCGCTTGTACTAAACATTTATTTTATCCTGTGAATTACTTTTGTAGTCTAATAATAACATCATATTCAAGATAATATGCATATTATATTAATAGCTAATGTTTAAGCCAATTCAATAAAATATTTATATTGTAGCAATATTGTCACATGCGATTCTGTATATTGACATAACTTTTTTATTTGTGAACTAATTGAAATAAAACAATACACACAACAAACACTTAATATTAAGGGAAGTTTGCTAAAATATAACAATGAAAACTGTACTTAAATAGATTAAGCCGTTTCTGAGAGTTAGGAGTTTGTTCCCCGCACAGACAAACAGACCACTGAAATGTGTTTATATTGCAACATAGTTTAGTGTTCTCCCTAAAACCAAAGGCAAAGGTGAAAACAGGTATGGTTAAAACAGAGCCACCTAAGCAATTGGAGAGAAAATTGGATACGTTCCTAGCTAAGTAACACATTTACAAAACTATTAAACTTGAGGCCGAAGAGACGTCACTCACTATAACCTGGTGAGCCTAAATCAACGTCAACCGCACAAGCTGATACTTTTTCTTATTCATTTTAAAGTGGTTCTCTAGTGAACGTATTTAATTTAACAATAAAAACAAAGGCCAGTCGTGTCGTGGCGTGGCGCGCACGAAGTGTGACTGGAGAAACCGACTGATTGTGGGTTCGATCGTCACTCATTTCTTCGCTCTGATGTCGAGGTTAAGCGCAGCGTTGAGTTCTAACACTCAACACGCAATGCCTCCAGAATTCGGCAAAGAGTGTGGAATGAAGTGTCTTAACACTACGTTCCCTCTACCCTGCTGTGTGCGGGATATAGCATGAAGCTGATTTAATTTAAAAAAAACACATTGTGAACTTCAATACCAGAAAAATAATTATTAAATACTTGGCTAATAATAGCACAAGAATGAAACTAAATCAATTTAAATAAACTGTTTCTAAAATAAACATTATACATATATTTTTAGATTTATCGTTATTTGCGTCACTAGTCTCATAAATATTCATGTTTTTAGACAAAAAAAATGATATTTTTAAACATCTGTGTCAATAAAATGTTGTATAAAACAGCTTATTAAATAAATTTAATAGGTATATAATAATATAATTAAAGTATTTTTTAGCTTCACGCTGTATAACACATGTAAGACCAAGTTTTAAGACATTCGTTTTCCGCCGTATTATGCAGCCATTGTTGTTTCGACTGGCGGAAGTTAACGTCGCGCTTTGTCTCCATATCAGAGTGAAGTGGGAATCGAACTCACAACCTGTCACGTTTTCAGTCCAATGCTCGCGCCTGAATTTAAGTATATATGCATAGTAGTGCATATTTTATAACACGAAAGAGGCACTTTGACATATCTCTGGATTAAATGTATTCACTACTACCTGACATTTGACATTACGAATAGGCAATATTAAAACATGCTATGCTGTACAAAATTATATATGTTTAAGTTATACAAAAACAATAAAAGAGATTCGGTCAAAATTCTACTCTATTCTATATACTTTGACTCTATATAATCTATACATTAATACGTGAAGCAAAAATTTTGGACCCCTTTTGACGAAGATTGCACGGACATCAATTGTTTCTCTAGTTTTTATAATTAGTGAAACTTAAAAAACAACTTCAAGCTATCTCACACATTAGGATAGGTAAAACAATTCAACACGCAATGCCTCAAGAATTCGGAGGAAAGTAGGAAACGGGAGTGTCCTAGTGGGTTACTAGGTTGTCAGGTTCTTTCTGCTTGCCCTGTTTTGTGCGGGATACATCATAAAGCTAAAAAAGATAAAAAGGGAAGGCAGAACAAAATTAAATCAAGATACTTAGTTCCCTATTTTCCGTCCGATTTACATTAAAATTACATTTAAATTTTAAATATCTAATTATTAATTAAATTAATAATTCGTTTGATATTAATTAAATAAATAATTTATTCAATTTATAATATAAAATATTTGTATAGTTATTAGTTTTAAACACTGTTCACTAATCAGGATCATCCACTCATGACCATGAACCAGGTACCAAAAAATGTTCGAGATTTTACATTTAAAACGTTCACTGCATTAAAATGTTATTCGAAACTTAGACTAACTTTAAACTTTTTTTTGACCAGACTTACCCCAGTGCTATACCTTCGAACCAATGAGTGGACGCTTCCTCGTAGTCTACTGCTTGATGGCAAAACTTCGCTCCAGCTTACTCTCCATGTCATCATTGCTATTTCCGCTTCTAACTTGTAATGCCTAAACAAAAACACATTTTGATAATTAATTTATATCAGAATATTACGAATGTCTCGAAGGAGTGAAACAAAGAGACATGGGAGTGAAAGTAGGTGACTTGAGCGTAAATTGCCTGCTGTACGCATATGGTACATTGCTCATTGCATCATCAGAATGCGAGTTATAATTATTAGTCACTACTCTGAAAAAATGGTGTGAAAATAATGGTCAAAGCCTGAATACGAGTAAAACAGAAGATCTGGTATTTGAAAGAAATGAAGAAAGGGTGGAATTCAAGATCAGTGAAAATGGCAAGATATTAGAACAAGTAAATGAAGTGGTATATTTGAGAAGTATGGTCGGTAGAGATGGAAGATACGAAATAGATGCGGAAATGCGTATTGCTACCGGTAATAGGGTTAATGGCGCCTTAGACGTTTAACGTAAACACAGCTGCACGTATGGCTATACACAATGCAGTGTTGGTACCGCAGAAGAAGAATGAAACAAAAATGAATGCTGTGGAGATGCGAACCCCTCGTAGGATATGCGGAGTCAGCTTAGCTGATCGAATTCGCAATGAATAAATACACCAAATAGCATGTACTAGCGACGATATCACAGTGAGAATAAAGAAGAACGTGCTCAGCTGGTTTGGGCACGCTGAGCGAATGAGTGATGAAAGAATTGCAAAAAAGATTTATGACGGAAAAGTGAGCGGTAAAGAGGCAAGGGGAGACCTTGGTTGACAGTGGACGAGGCGAAAGAGGTATGCAAAGACCATAGCTTTTGAGAATTATTGCATGGTAACGGAACCTAACGCCGATTTTTCTTAACTGAATAAGGATTGAATTTACATTCATCAAGTGTACATAATGTATGTAGTTAATACAGTGACATAAAAAGTAGGTTATCCGTTTTGTATGTATGTATGTTTCAAATTATACTTGAGTTCGATACTTTGTTTGGGTTTCGAAGCACGTGTCAATTTTGTAAGTGTTTTTATTAGTACGTTTGTATATTGATCCACCAATTCATCGGAAACTAAAAGATATATTGAGGCCTCACTTTTTAACTTAAAATAGTTTAAGCAAAATCGATTCAGTATTTCGTGGTATATCCATGCTGAGATACTTTGTAGTTTGAAGACAGTTTATTTCCTTAATTTTATTACATTTTAGTAATCATAAGATCTAATTGCTTGCTTTAATTTTTAACAATTATGTAGAATCTGGTATATTTCCTGAATTAATGAAATATAGCAAAATAGTGCTGACTTGACCCATTGCAGACCGATTTCTATTTTGCCGTCTTTAAGTAAAATATTTGAAAAAAATATATTTAACCACCTCACAATTTTCTTAAATATTAACAATTGTTTCCATAGCGAGCAATATGGTTTCACCAAAAGCAAGTCCACTACAGTTATGCACTCCTAAAGCACATTTATGACGCATGGAAGAACTCACAAAATGCAATTGGAGTGTTTTGTGATTTATCCAAAGCCTTTGATTGTGTAGATCATGAAACTCTGTTATTAAAACTTTATCATTATCGTATACAGGATACTGCCCTTGATCTTATTGCCTCATATCTAAGCGAAAGAATTCAGAAAGTTAGTATAAATAATGTAAAATCATCTGGATCTCCTCTAAGGATGGACGTTCCACAAGGATCTATTCTTGGCCCCCTTTTATTTCTTCTTTATATTAACGATCTGCCTTTTTATGCAAAGAGCCTATATGATATTATACTCTTCGCAGATGATACCTCTTTAATATTTACGGTAGACAGAAATAAAATGAACTATGACGAAGTGAATAGTGCATTATCGCATATTCTTTATTGGTTTGATATGAATAATCTAATGTTAAATGCTAAATAAACTAAATGTATTGAATTTGCTTTACCAAACGTTAAAAAGCATAATTTTAGTCTAGAAATTAAAGGAAAAACAGTCAGTGTGTCGGAATCAGCTATTTTCTTAGGTTTAACGATAGATTCCAAACTCCAGTGGAACACTCATCTGGAAGCACTTGCGGATAAACTCAGCTCTGCCGCGTTCGCCTATAAAAAAGTAAGACAAATGACGGACGTTGAAACTGCCCGACTAGTCTACTATAGCTATTTTTATAGTCTTTTATCTTATGGAATGTTGCTGTGGGTCAGTGCTTCAGATATAAATTCACTATTTATTCTCCAAAAAAAGTAAGTTCTCTCTCGTAAGATATATTTATAATCTAAGAGCTCGAGATTCTCTGCGAGATGTTTTTAAAGATGCAGGTATTATTACAGTTGCTTCACTATTTGTATATTATAATATTCTTTTTGTCCGGCAAAACGTACAGTGTCATAGTAAAAATAGTGATATACATACGATAGGAACGAGAAATAAAAATAAACTTGTTACGCCACGTTTTCGCCTCCAAAAAGTTAATAAATCTTTTATGGGTCTGAGTATACGTGTATACAATAAATTTCCGCAGTGTATTCTAAGTTTGCCACTACCACAATTTAAAGTAGCTTTAAAAAAAATACTAACAAGTAAAGCTTATTACACTGTTCAAGAATATTTAGAGGATAAACATGTATGGAATTAATGTCTATTGAATGTGATGCAGGATAGCTGCCAGTTAATGTGATAAAAATTATATATTATACCATTGACTTTGAAAAGAGCAACTGTTGAGCTTCTTGCCGACTCTTCTCAGCAGAACTGCCTTCCGAACCGGTGGTAGCTTTTTTTTATTATATGTTCATTCGACGATTCAAAAGTGCTTTTAAGAGTTTATTTGAATAAAGAATATTTTAAATTTGAATTTGTATTAAAAATAACCTATCAAAATATCAGTAAAGTAAATTGTAACAGAGGACGTATTTCCACAAATTACCAACAATTGATATACGCCATTTATTTTAGCCGGGCTCACCCATCGCGTCGTATCGTAAAGGCAATTTCAATAACATTACCCGAAATAGCGTTCAGCCGAATATATTACTGTGGATACAATTTTTTTTTATTAAAAACACTAGTTGGTTTTTGTTGTTTTGTCTGCTCGTGCAAATCTTTTTCACAATTACATGTCTTAGCAGTCATAGCGCAGGAGTTCAGTGTGATCGTGAACGTGACGGGTTGTGAATTCCGACGGATTTGATTCCCACTAGAAGAAATAAAATATTTAATATTTTTATTTCTGCGTTCGGATGGTGGGGCAATGCGCGGCGTTGAGTTCCGCCATTCAACATGCAATGCGGAACGGTGGAAAATGGGAAACGGAGTGTCTTAACACTAGGTATTCCAACTCCCTACCATGCTGTGTAACGAGGCAAAGTACAGCCTTGAATTCCACCACTCAACAAACAAAAAAACGCAAGTGAAGAGTGGAGTGCCAATACACTAGGCTTTAGGCTAGGCTAGGCCCTTTTGGCTACCACTGCTATATGCGTGACGCTGAAAAAAATGTACTATAATAAATAAACAGAGAGTCTTGACACTATGATTCCTGTATTTTTTTCCATTCTATATGGGAAAAATTTCAAATCTAAGCATAAGTTTTATAAAAATTGTCTCATTTCTTTTCAGTCAATATACCAACAGATCAAGTATCGTATCTTCAGTATGCAAGAAGGATAAATATATTATGAACACATCAAAAGAAATCACACTCGTAACTGGAGTTGAAAGAATCTTCTAATGGAAACATATTAAAGCTTCTACCACAATATTTTATTCAAATTTAACTGTAATAATAACTCAAGAGCGTAATTTATATAGATTTTCTTTTAAAAATATCTGCAAAGTTTATGTTTGAAAATATATTATTATACAAGGAATGTATATTGACTTTTTTTTCAGCTTCACACTGAATCCCACATATAGCAGGGTAGATAGATGAAACCTAGTCTCAATAGAAATGAGATAAAGTGTGTGGGGGATATCCTCCTTTTTCGATTTTCTGCCCAATTTTAGAGACAACGCGTGTTGAGTCGCAGAAGTAAATGTCAGCATGACACCACGACTTTAATACAACTGTATAAAACTTAAAATTATAATTTTCCTTTTCAGTTTCACGCTTTATCTCACAGACAGTAAATTTTCTTTGAAAATTACTGAACTTAACTCCATTTTTTGTAACAGTATGAGGTTATGAAAATAATTAATTCCGCCAAATAAGATCGAACCCGCAAGCATGAGTACGCCAGAGCCTCCGTTCCGCCACATTCCGCATGTCCGAAGTCAGTAGTCTTTTTTAGGTCGTTGTTCCATCGAGCGGGACCAGCAAGCGTAGTGCGTTACGCTACGCTTGCTGGTCCGAGGTCTCCACTTAAGGACTCGTCTGTTCCAATGGGTATCGGCCCTTCAACAGCCGTTTACAGCCTACTGCCACCTCAACGTCCTAATTCTACGAGCGATGTCGGTAGCTCCAGATCTTTCCCAAATTCAAAGAAATTCCGATTTCAAAGAAATTAGTACGTGTGGTAGAGTCACGTCGCCAGCAATGGCAACACGCATGGGCAGACTCGACCGGATCTTTACCACCCCCGGCATTTAAAACCGGCGTGAAGTAGTGGCTTTATGCCACTGCGTTTCGCATCAGGTAATGCCGGACTCCGGAGCCCAACCCACCTTACAGGCAGGCAACGCACCTGCAGCTCTTCTGGTGCTGCACGGGATCGTGGGCGGTGGTAATCACTTACCAGCAGGTGACCCGTTTGCCTCGTCTTTTCCATAAAAAAAAAAAAATCCAAGCATAGCTCGTTCCTTGGCACGTTGGGCGAATTGAAGCTTGTGGAATAGCCAACTTAGTATCCGTTTCAGCACAATAGGTCATCATTTTTCGTTCAGCTCCCAACGGGATATGTTACGGTGGCTTTTGGTTTTTTTAGAGGTGTGCTTTCGTTTTTTTATAGTGGTTTTCATTCTTTTTACAGGTTTGCTTTGTTTTTTTTTTAACCTAAGTATTTTTCGTTAACATAAGTATTTTTTTTTTCTAAACGTCTAATAGTGTTTTCGTTTTATTAAGGTCATATTAACTTTAATAAATAAATCAATATTTTCGTGTTTTATAGACTATTTCATTCAGGTACCTCTTAAAAATAGCGATATTCGACCGACCAAATCAACATGCCATTCCGAAGAAACGTGACATTTGTACGACGTACCAGGACACCAAGATACACGAAAGAAAAATTAAACATCTGGTCCCGTTAGTCATGACTGGTAAGATTTACTAAGTGACGACTTTCGTCTTCAGACATTGCTGAATAGGCTACAAGAAGATTTGACGCAGTTTGCCAAACGCTGCCCAACCTAGCTGAATTCTTAGATCAGCCTCACTGCGCCATGATAGTCTTTTATATAAAATTTAATAATGCGAAAGATTTTATAATGTATGGCATTGGCAGCCATGTTTTTTTTTATTTTTTGTAAATTATTTTCTTAAACGAAATGTCAATTATTGCATAATACATAACAACTCTACTCGTATAAAGCTCCTCACTGGCGACACTCCGTTCGCATTAAGACAACTCCATACTTTCTGCCGAATTCTTTAGGCATTACGTGAAGAGAGAGGAAAAATATATTTTTTAATCCGATGCGTGGGCATCGAATATGTAACTGTCGCACGTTGGTGGCCACGGTCCACGACAGCCTCAAATTATTTAAAAACGGCATTTTAAGGAGATATTTGGAATGAAAAACGTTAAAAATAGGTTCCATATACACACGACACAGCATGAAGCTAAAATATATATATATATATATATATATATATATATATATATATATATATATATATATATATATATTTAATTTAAACTACAAATGAGGCCAGTCGTGACGCAGGGGCACAAAGTGTGACTGTAAAACCGACTGGTTGTGGGTTTATTTAAGTTTATATTTCCTTTTCTTCGCTCTGGCGTCGAGGCAAAGCGCGGCGTTGAGTTTTGCGCTCAACACGCAATGCCTCCAGAAATCGGCAAAGAGTGGGGAACGGAGTGTCTCAACACTAGCTTCCCTCTGCCTACCCTGCTGTGTAAGGGATACAGCGTAAAGCTGGTTTGGTTTGTTTTTTTAACTACAAATAAATAATAAATATATTTTACTCCAATATACAGATTGCTTATTTAACCTAAATACTAACGCACCAATAAAATTTCATATCACGTTTTCGTAGGATATTCCCAAACCGAAAAAAGGGCTTGAAATATGATATTAGAAACAATTTTCATACCATTCGATAACATAAAGAGATATTTTCTTTTGTGTTGGGTTTTCAAATGATTTTTATAATTTTCTAGTAAAAATAACAAGTAATAAGAATATCTAATCAAATGAGTTATACATTTTTTTCAATTTTTTACGGTTTATCCTGCATACCGCAGGCTTAGAGTGTAAACCTGCTAAATCCGTTTTCGTTGTTATGTACTATTACAGTTTTATATCATTCGAAAGTATAAAGAAATACTAAATAAAATTTATTTCGTTTTATACTCGTATAGTAGAAAATACAAACCAAATCTTTCTCACAATATACGTAGATATACTCATAGTTTTTTAAAAAGTTTTTTTAGAATTTGCTTAATAGGCTGATTGGAATGTTAGCAGGTTCACTGTCTTAGACGATGTAAGAGTTTTATAACATTTTAACAGTTTTAAACTGTAACAGTACTTTGACTAAATAAGTATAAAATAATGTGTAGTTATTATCTTTAAACTATAATGTTAGATAAAGCGAGAAAGTAATTCAGATTTGTAAATAGATAAAATTGTATAGTTCAAGCGAGCAAAGCCGAGAGCGGGTCGCTAGTATTAAAAAAAAAACAAAGCAAAAATCAAATTTTATTTGATGTCTTCCTAGTTTGCAAAATGCAGACAACACACAAGACAAGCACAATCCCAGCAAATATGTTATTTTCTCAAGAAAATATCTAATTTCGTCTGTAGTTCTTAGACATCCACGATACTTAGACTTACTTCTATTATACGTGAGGTATAATCTAGACTAAGTACTAGTTAAAATTATTAACTTACCTGTAAATAAACACTGAGAGTATTGCCAGTATCACGACAACAGAACTAAGGACGATGCTCAGAATAGCGTAGACTGGTAGAGCTGTAACAAAAACATTATTTATATAAAAAAATTAATAAATCATTATCATCACTGATTTTATTTACATTTATATTTTCATTTCTTCACTCTGTTGTGAAGGCAAAGCGCAGCGTTGAGTTCCGCCACTCAACACTTGATGCCTCCAGAATGGAGTGTCTTGACTAACACTTTGTTCCTCCTGCCTACTCGGCTATGTGTGGGATACAGCGTGAAGCTGTTTTTATTTTAATCATTGATTTTAAGTACCACTGACCACGGACTATTAAAAAGTGTTCGAACAGCCGGATTTCTAAATATAAAAACAACACACAAGTAAAACATTACTCAAATAAAAGAAGCAAAGCTTCAAGCAAACTCTAAATATATATAAAATAATGAAAAACACATTCTACGAAGAATTAACTTGATATTTATTCAGTCTTTTGTCCTTCTAACATATTAAGATCCCCATATTTTTAACGCCATCTCTTCCCTTCGCAAAAGCAAATATATCAAACGAACAGGACAATTCTGGTTAGCTTTCATATGTACTCGTGTCAGCCTTGTATTAATGTAGTCTAGACTGACGTATATTTATTAGGTTTTTTTGTACTTGAAGACAGTAAATATGCCTGATGAAAAGTAACTGCTACTATTTTGCTATAATTGTTGATAAAATGCTGTTTTTTCTTTAGTTTATATAGAATAGGATAAATGGAGAGTTCCTAGTATCTCTATTCTCCAATTTACGTCTTAATTCAAGATATTTATTCACTCTGGTAACAAGACAAACAACAGCGTTGAGTTCCACTACTCAATACACGTTGAAGCCGTTGTGGCGCAGAGACACAAGCGTCAAGTGCAAATGTAAACGCGATATTTGTAGGTTCGATTCTCGTACGGGGGAACATATTCAAAATTTTAATTTTCTTGCTCTAGTAATGAGGCAAAGCGTGGCGTTGAGTTCCACCACTCAACACGCAAAAACGCCTCAAAAATTCTACAGAAAATGGAGAACAAAAGTGTTTTATTGCGAACAGAGTGTCTTAACACTAGATTCCTAGGTACCTCTACCTACCCTGCTATGAGCAGCAGTATTTCTATTTCATCGCTCTAGTGTCGAGGCACGGCGCGGCGTTGAGTTCTGCCACTCAACACGCAATGCCTACAGAATTTGGCAGAAAGTGGGGAACGGAGTGTCTTGACACTAGGTTCCCACTGCCTACCCTGCTGTGTGCAGAATACAGCGTGAAGCTGATAGATAGATAGGGAAAGGGCTGTTTGTTCAAAATTTATAAATGCATATCTATAACGAAAACAATTTTCTAAGAGCTGAGATATCGATTATTGGTAAATATTGACCAGACTCAAGCTGAAAGCAAACTGTTCTATAAGATAACTTCTTTAACGTTATATTATAATGTTCTCTCCTAGAATTTATGTAATATTGTTTTTATATTTAGTTTAATACTAAAAGTTATATTTAATAAAATTTTATATATTGAAGAGATTTGGCCTTTTTTTCTCAAATCTTAATGGAATGGTGATAGGATGTTAAACTAAAAAAAACCCGCATCTTCGATTGATACTCAGATTGTTTTTTAACACGCTGTATGCTAAAACTTAGGGGCCTAGTGTCAAAATACTCCATTCCCATTCCACTTCCGTTTCCCATTTTTCACTGAATTATCGAGGCATTGAATGTGAGTGGCGGGGCCCAACGCCACAATACACAAAATTTTGGAACTCATGACTATATGTGAACTAGCTATCCTTCAATATATCAAAATTTAGATAGAACGAAATAAAGAGATTTCTAGTATATTATATTTTCTTAAACATTCTGCCTGCTAAGGCAGTTGAATTATTTCAGGATTTTAATGATTCAGCTTAGGCCTTATTAATGGGTTTTGAACGTGCCTGTGAAGCATAAATCACTTCGTCAATGTCATGTCATGTTGCATAAAGAATAAATAAAGAAAAAGGATAAAAATATAAGACCAAATTAAATACGGGAATTGATTAAATATTATATAAACAACTGATCAATTGTGAAATTGAACTCTCCCACTGAAGGTTCCATACCAAATTTATGAATGTAGGTCAACGATTTAATAATAATTTCAGCATTTTTCCTGTATCAGTTCTTGAGAAAAATGGTCTTGACCGTCAAACTGTCAGACTGAGAAGTAAATAATCCTATAAAAGTTTCTTTTTTTTCTAGTTTTAAGTAATACGAGCGAGCGAACAAGAGTGCAACTGTTAACGCGACGGTTGTGGCTTCGATTTTCACTCCAGGAAATTAAATGTTTAATATATTGATTTCCTCGCTCTAGTAACGCTCTAGTAAGCGTGGTGCTGAATTTCACCACTGAACACACATTGGCCTCAGATATCGGCCAAGTGGGAAACCGAAGTGTCTTAATGGGAACAGAGTGTCTTAACATTAGGTGTCCTGCTGTGTGTATGTGAGATACAGTGTTAAAGTGAAAAAAAAAAAAACAATCAACTCTAGTGTACGCTGTTCTATAAGTAAAGAACGTGATGTGTCCGTGGTAAAAAAGATTAGTTATTCGAAAGGCGCTTTCGTCTTTAATTTCTGCCTCGGAACGGCGTCAAGTTCTTTTATTACTTTGCGCAATAATTCAAATAACTAACCTATTTTATTTGCACAATAGCGACCTGCTCGCGACTTCGTCCGCTTGAAGTGCATAATTATTAATTTTCCAATATGCTAAAGTTAATGTTATTTATAGCAATTATTTTGTAGAACAAAATTCATAAAATGGTATAACTTCCTTATTTATAAAGTGATCAAAATAAAAAAGAACACTAAATGTTAAGGAAAGTTTTTCAAAATACAATTGTGAAAACTGCAATAAACAAGCGCACACACAAACAAATAAAAAAAATATATTGTTTTTGCTTCCATTATTAAATTTACACATATGGATAAGAAAAGAACAGCATTTTAATAAATGCTATAACATTTTTTCTTATATGCATATCTTCCATGTAATCCTGTACGATTTTATTATAAACTAGCGACCCGCTCGCGGCTTCGCCCGCTTAAACCACAAAAATATTTAATTAACACACTGAACTATGTTCGTGTTTTGATATACATATAATGTATGTTTGCAACGCAATGAAGATTTTTAAT
>DWMY01000195.1:0-37549 GCA_018249775.1 Heliconius hecalesia formosus
CTCGACACCAGAGCGAAGAAATGGAAATATAAATTTAAGTAAATATTTCATCTCCTCGAGTGGGAATCGAACCCACAACCAGTCGCTTTTGCAGTCACACCTCGTGCCGCTGCGCCACGACCGGCCTATATATAAATATTAAAGAAATAATAATTCATTCCCTCGAGTGCGGATTTTACTCACAGAGGTTGCGATACACTCACACCCTTGTGATCCTGCGCCATGACGGTCTCAAGTTAGTTTATTATATTGATTGATTATTATTTGTGCAGTTTTTTTTGTTTAAGTGTATTCATTTTGAGGTTATGGGTGGTAGGTTTGATTGAATTAATTATTTTCATTTCCTCGCTCTGAAAACTAAATAAGTTAGGCGTTGAGTTCTGTCACTCAACACGCAATGTCTTCAAAATTAGGCGGTACGTTTGGGAACCAAGTCTCTTAACACTAGCTTCCCTATGCCTACCCTAGTATATTCTTACTTCTATACTAATATTATAAAGAGGAAACATTTGTATTTTTGTATGTATATTTGTATTGTTTTCACATAAAAACTGCCAGACCGATTTCAAAAATTCTTTCAGTATTAGAAAGCTGCATCTTCACTGACCAACATAGGCTATGTTAGGTATTTTAAAAATAGGGATCCCTATTAAAAATGCAATAATGTAACCCAAGGTGTGAAGAATCGATCTTAAAAATATCAATCTGAAGAAAACCATGAAATACTAAAAAGTACGGAGTGCCTGGCCTCGCGCACCATGACGAGTAACTAACTCTGCGTGGGGGGAGGGGGGGGGGGTCTTTCGTTTGCATCGATATCACTAAAATTAAGAAGACAATCGATTAGATTTGTTTATTCTTTACTTGAATTGAATAGGCCCTGAACTACAGCACTGATTTGGAAAATTCTTTTACAATTAGACGATTAATGTGTAAAAAATACCAAAAAAAATTCTGTGAATATTATTGACAATAAAGCAAAGTGATGTATTACAATTTTATAGGAGACATCAATATCTACAAAAAAGTTTACGATACCATGTGTAACTTTATATTCTGTTAGAGTTATGCCACAATAACTAATTTTCAAAGGAAAATTCAAATTATCTAGAACAGAGCCGCCATCGTAGTACAGAGGGGCATCAAAAAAATATATGTGTTATTGTGAAAGAATAAAAAGAGTGTGTAATTACTCTACAGATATATTGTTTTATATTCTTACATAATGAATAACTTTAAACTTTGCATACACACATTTGCATAAGATATTCCGTAGTATATCTATTTTTTTTTTCAATTATTACTACCAGTACAGTATCGATACTAACGTGGTATCTATATATATATATTTAATATTTTTTGGGCCTTAGTGTTTTTCAGAAAATTCCACCCTATGGTTTTAATAATTTTCATTTTAGAAATATTAGTGCGCTGCAAGATACATTATTTATTTAAGTAGGAACGTACTTAAACAAACAAATAATTCACAAATTTAGCGGGCGAAGCCGCGAGCTGGTCGCTAGTACGGTATAAAGAGTAAAGCTAAAAAATAGAAAAAAAAACATTTTCATGCATTTCTGTACTATGATTTGGTGTCAAAACTGATTAATAGTAGGTGTATCGTAGTATTAAGACACTCCGTTCTCCACTGACCGCCCAATTTTGGAGACATTGGCTGTTGAGTGGCAGAACTCAACGCCCAGCTTTGTCTTGTTACCTGAGCGAGAATATGAAAAATAAATACGCACCACCCCGTACAAAGCAGGAAAGGCAGACCTGGAGGAATCATTAACATACATCCGTTCTCTACTTTCTACCGAATTTTGCAGAGCGGAGCTCAACTCTGCGCTTTGCCTAGTTTTTGTAAAATCTTAGCTCCTATTGGTTGTAAATCATAGCCTTCCTCGAAAAATGAACCAGTTAGCCTTAAATTACATATTCTATAAAGGCCATCCATATATTATTTAGTTCGAAATTGCATCTAATAGCATACTTAATTAAAGAGACCACTGTCAAGCCATCGTCGGACGAAACAGCCGTCATTTCCTAATTTATAAATGAGCCAGTAGTTATTTCGATATAAAACCCTTTAAAGTCTTGTATGGTAAAATAAAATGGTAAATTAATAATGAAATTGGAGGCCAGGCAAAAGAGTGATTGTAAACGCGAATGGTTGTGGATTCGATCCTCACTCGAGGAAATGAAATAAATATTTAAATTCATATTTTAATTTTTTCTCTTTGGTGGTAGCCGCGGCGTTGAGTTTTGCCATTCAACGTTTTGACAAGAGGGGAATGGAGTGGCTTAACACTAGGTTCCCTCTGCCTACCTTGTTGTGTGCAGTGATACAGCGTGAAGCTGAAAAAAAATTATAGAATTGATACAACTTACCCTTATCACATTGTTATGTGGAGGACGTTTTAGTGTCATACCATGTGTAAAGTAAAAAAAACTGTTACCTAAAAAAATGTCACTGTGGTGCAGCGGCACAGCGTCTGTTAATGCGAGAGTTGTGGATTGAATGTCGAGAAAATAGGATGGTGTGTCGGAAATAGAGTGTCTCTACACTAAATCCTGTCCTGACTGCCTTGTTATATGCGGGATACAGCATAAAGCTAGGAAAAAAAAGAGTTAATATGATACGCTTCGTCAGAGTACACAGAAAGCAATAGAGGGAGACACCTCATAAAAGGCAATAATAATACTGAAAATATTAAAATTTCATATTTATTGTCATACTTCTCAATTTTTCAGATTCAAATTCAGAATTTACTTTCTTTTCTTCTTTAATATCCCTTCTCCTCCTATAATTCCTCCGAACTCTCCGAGTCTTGATACACCATTCTGTCATACAATTCTGGTAGATAGTCGTAATGTCCGTGGTTAAATTCTTCGTTTTCCAGACTTTTCTTCATGGATTCCCAATTTAAATTGTATTCTGGGTTAAATAAACTGAAGTAAAAAATATATCTAGTTAGTAAAAAAAATCACCAATAGACAAACATTTAAACAGACCGGAAATGAAACGTGACCTTGGGTACGTCAATTTCTTCTCCTCCTCCATCCTTATAGGACGAATAAAAACAATAGAAAGTTCAAAAGTGGTATGTAAGTAGGTTAAGGAGTGTAAAGGAGCACAAAGAGAGGATTTCTCGGAAATTTCCACATGAGTGGAAAAAAAATCATCTTGTTTTGCGTCTTAAAGTCCACGTAAGGAAACTACGGCTAACGATTTGTTATTTAATAAAATAATAGAATAAAATAACAAGAAATATTTACCCACTCCCCAGCCTTTCTCCATACACGGACACAACACAAAAAGAATTCTTCTAATCGAACCAGTTGTTACCGAGATTAGCGTGGTTTACCAAACAAACTCTTAGATAATGTATTATTTTCACTTATAATTTATTTTTAGTTTACAAGATAGTGATACGCATGCGAACATTTAAAATAAATAACATTCGTTGCCGGGTTTTTTTGCAAACAAATGTACAGACGAATAGTTTTTTTTTCTGTTTTAGCATCGTTGGAGTCACCACGTGGGGGACATGTGTTGTGCAGTTATTTAGTATAACTGGTTAATATATTACCTAATTGTCATTTTTCTTTTGTTCTAAAATAATTTTATCCTAGGGAATTGTAACGGCCTAGCGTCTCACTACAAATAGGACGGTTGTAGGTTCGAGTCTCACTCGAGGCAATAATTTTTTTTCATTTCCTCGCTCTTATAACAAAACAAACAGCGGCGTTAAGTTCCTCCATTCAACGCGCATTGCGCGCAGCAACTTAATTTGATGATTTTAAGGTTGTAGCCGTAGGAAAATTTTAGTGTATCTACATATTCTATTGCATTTTGTGATCTTGACTCATTTTTGTACCGCAGGTTGTTGGTTCGATTCTCATTTGGGAGAAAAAAATGATTTGCATTTTCTTACTCAGATAACAACGCAGAGCGCGGTGTAGGTGTATGTTTATAATGATAAAAACACGCTTAAAAACTTACCCACTAACGCAAGACATTAAATTCCGTATATGCGCGGCACTGAACATGTGGACTGTGGCACTATATCCGGTGCAGTTCGCCCACTGAGCGTCAGGAGACATAAGCATGCCAAATGCCTTTCCACGGCATATTAGTGGGGCGCCGTACATACCCTAAAGTGTAAATATAATTAATTTAATTTGAAAAATCAACGTGTTAAGTACAATTAAAGAAATTAAGTTAACGAAGTAGATTTTTCTACATGAGATTTCTTTTATCCAAATATTTGGAACTGGGTGAAAGTTACATATAGAGGAATAAATAGTATATTCTTTCTATTTGTTCCTAAGTAGGAGTTTTTTTTAAAGAAAAAAAAGCACCGCTTTATATACATCCTGAAAAAAAAAGATAAAGAGTAGGAGTGGTACTTTAAGAGTTGATAAAAATAGTCAATGCTAAGACTAAAAAGGTAATAACATAACATTAAAGAATAGTAAAAAGGCCAGCATGAAAAGCGACTGTAGTAAACGCGACAGTTTGTGGGTTTGATTCTCACTCGAGAAAATTTTATATTTAATGTTTTGAATGCGCAATGCCTTCAGAATTCGGCGGAAAGTGGGGAACGGATGTGTCTTAATGGGAACGGTGAGCTTTAACACTAGGGTTCCATGTTCCTTCTTCCAACCTGTATGCCTGTATGTGCGAAATGCACCGTTGAGCTACAAAAAAGACATACATATATTTTTTACTTACGTGACAAGGCTGAGCTTCTTTGTCGGGCTGTAATATGTAAACAAAACTGTATCTATTAGTCATACTAATTGAAATAGTCGAATAGAATTTAGGGGCCAGTCGTGGCGCCCGAGAAGCCAGTGGTGGCGCAGGAACACAAAGTATGACTGAAAATATGACTGTGGGTTGATCCCCACTCGAGGAATTGAAATATTCATTTAAATTTATATTATCATTTCTTCGCTCTGGAGTCGAAGCAAAGCGCGGCGTTGAATTCCGCCACTCAACTCGCAATTCCTCCAGAATTCGGCGGAAAGTGGGAAACGCAGTATCTTAACACTAGGTTCCCTCTGCCTACCCTGCTGTGTGCATACAGCGTAAAGTTGAAAAAAAAAGGATATAATATTTTTTTTTGGAGTTTTACTTTTCTATATAGCTTTATAGAACATTGCAGGTAAATATTTATCCAATATTAACTTTAAATTTACTTACTAGTTGTACAATATTTACTATCGCGGCCGTGGTAGCGCTGCCACAAAATATACGTGAATAATAAATAAATCTTTGAATTTTAACGCGACGCTTGTGGCTTTAGTTCACATACGAAATGAGTTATTTTAACTTTTCTCTCTTGAACTCTATCACGTGACAAACAATACTTCAATACGCGGGGACATGTAGAAGACGTATAAAGTAGAATGTCTCTATACTAGGTTCCCTTTGCCTCCCCGCCATATGCAGGATACAGCGTAAAACTATAAATTGTTTTTCAACTCTTACATCTCTAACACACACAGATGCAGCCTTGTCAAAGAGTCCGGTATATCCGAGGTTGGTCATAGCCTTTTGGAATTTCAAAGTTATAGTGTTACACCATAGACTCTTCTTTGCGATGGACAAATACTGTACTCGAATATGCCTCTGCAATAAAAACTTATGGGCTGGATAGATTTTGTCCTGAAAAAATAAAAAATGGTGGCATAATATTACATTTTCTTTGCTTACTTCGTTAAATATAATAATTAACTAAATTAAAAAAGAGAAAACATTATACTATACACTATAGAGCTGTCATGACGCTGACCTTAATCACGGTGATAGTGGGTTTGATTATAACCTTGGAACCATTGACCCAAGTATACTGTCTGGTACCTTAAGGAAATGAAAAAAATCGTTAAGTGTTTTCATTTCCTTGAGGTACCAGAGTGTATTGGTAAAAAGGAAGAGCCCGGGATCTAGTTTTGCTACTCAACACGCAATGTCTCGAAATTTATGAGAGGGGAATGGAGTGTCTTAACACTAAATTATATCTGCCTAACCTACTATATGCGGGATACAGCGTGAAACTCTATACACATAATGTGACCAAATAAGGACTATTGTTTTACTCATAAAAAAATGAGTTTTCCAATTTCCGCCCGCTTTTAAAACTTTACAAGCAAAAATTAAAAAAAAAATAGCTTAAAATTTTGAAAATAAACATCAAACCCACACCCATCGTATACAGTCAGATACCAATCAGCTGTGACACTATAGTAATATAATCGATCGAATGTCCACTACCGCGTGGACGGATAAGTAGCACAGAACATGTCAAGATAACAAGGCGTCGTCGTCAAAGTATACAATTGTATTGAAGTTTCAATAAATAGAACGTAGCTAAGAGAGTGTCGCTACAAATTATTATAGGGCTCCGTGCTAAGTAAATATCTGTAGCTATAGATAACTGTAACTATAGGTAACTGAGCGTCTGACAGTGGAACTGTGGCTCTGGTGGACAAAGCGCAGCGTTGAGTTTCGTCACTAAGTTGCATGTCTCGAAAACTTGCCTAAAAGTGGGGAACGGAGTGTCTTAGGGCAGGCTCTTTTTTCTTTGTATACCCTGTGGTATGCAGGATACAGCGTGAAGCTTTTGCTAATATGTATTTATAATTACATAGAATTATCATAATTTTAAGGCTGATGATCTAGAAAGCTAAGTCTAGAACCAGCCACGAAAAATTATATAGTAAAATTACAACAAGCAAGTCTCCTTTCTTTGCTCTACTGTCCAAGTATTATTTGGATATTTTAGTGTTCATCAGAACGAAGCGATAGCGCGATTCAGAAACGTTCACTGCCATCTACTATTGTGTAAAGGAAGTATAAATAGGGTGGTTTCACCCTATTTTAGTCCAACCCTTTCACCCCTTTAAGGGTTTTATATTAATTTCGAAGGTTTTTTTTACTTGAATAGCGTGTAATATAAAAATTACTGCCTAAATATTTTATTAAAATAAATATCAGAAAAATTAGTAATAATAAAGTTGTAAATTTATGAAGCACTCTTGCTTCAGTGGTAAGAGAGATATAGGGAAAGCTCGGTTAACCACCGAGGAGACAGTATCAATGATACTGGAGGAAGGTCACGTGAAAAGCATGGGGACTCTCTGGAGGCATGCCTTCCGTATGTGCGATTATATGACATTGGACTGTCATCCATGCTATAGTTAGCATTTGGCATCCTGTTCTCTCTGTCTATCCCGCTAGGGATAAAGCGTAAAGCTAAATAAATGTTGTAGATCGTCTAGGATTACTTGGATGTCTAGTTTAGTTGGTGGGTCGTTCGTTCGAAAGTGTTAATGAAATAATAAAAATATAACTTGTTTTTAATTTGATGCCTAAAAGAAAAGAGTTAATAATTATTGTTTAGTATATACATGAATATTTTGTTGGTAAAATTATAGTTTAAGTCGATTTTTATTTGCAATAAAATCTCAAATCCACCTAAATATGTGATTTTCAATTTATAATTTAACTAATGTCAGCTATACACCAGATACACGTAAGTTGGGAACAGAGCGTGTAATCGCATGTGTATTGAGATCACTTAATTATTGGAGAGGAGTTGACGTGTCGCCCTGGTCTGACATCAAACTGTGTGCTATATCTGATTTGTTATCTAATTTGATTCTTTTATTTTCTAGTAGGTTTACAACAGAATTTGGGTAAATTTTAGACCAAAAAAATAGCAGCTTCACGTTTTTTCCCGTATGGCAGTATAGACGCAGCTCACTGCGCGTAGTGTTATTATACACTCGTCGATTCACTTTGTCCCTTAATTTTCGCAAAATTTTCACGACAATTCTTATTGAGTGGCGGAACTTAACTCTGCACTTTGCTTTCCAGAGTGGATATCGAGTGGAGGTCAATCACACTACCGTTGTAACATATATTACACTCTGGAGGCAAAAAAAGGAAAATATTAAATAATTCATTACCCCGATTGGGAATCGAACTCAAAACCGTTGTGCTTACAGTCGCATACTTGTGCCGCTGCGCCACGACCTATAATAAAAAAAGGTCGATTCTTGCGGAACCCAACAGTGAATTGTCTCAAGCAAACAACCAGACATAAAATCAATACCTGCAAGGTATATTGAACAAAAATAGACTATTCATCCACTTTTAGCTTTTTTTAAGCCAATCATGGCGCAGTAGCATAAGCGTGCAACTGTAAAAGCGATAAATAGAGGGTTCGATTCAGATTCGATGTAAATATTAAATAGGCGTATATAGGCGTTGAGCTACGCCACCCAACCCACAGAGCCTCCAGAATTCTGGCTCAAGTGAGGAATGGAAATGTTTTAATAAGAATGGAGTGCCTTAACTCCAGGTTCATGCTGCACGTATGCACGTATGTGAACCTAAAAAAAAATCACTTCTACCTCAAAGAAAGGAGACGCACATGCAATTCCTTAACTTAACCAAAAGAAATAACAAAAAGAAAGTTATTTCTTTGACACAACGAATAGTTAAATTAGACCTGTATTCTAAACTATATCATTTTTTTTTATTACACGAACTCCAAGCTACTCGTTACATAGCTTTGTGAACTCCAAGTAAAAGTATCAAAATCGTATACAGTATTCCTGTATCTTTTAATTAGAGGGCCTTTGCGTTTCAGTTGAGGAATCTCTAGTCAAATGAACTACCAAAAGTTCTGGGAACAGTTGTTGTTATTGGTATCACTTTTTTATTTTTCTTTTGACTATATATTTGGACATGCTATTGTTTGTTTTGATACTATGATTTATTTATTTATTTTAAATGAAAGTTACTTAAAAAGTAATTTATACGAAAATATTTGTAAAATTCTTTTCTTAAAATCACTGTATTCTAATATTTTAAAATAATTTTTGGATTATACAAAAATATTACATCTAAATCGTTATAGTTGAGGCCGTCGTAGCGCAACGTCTCGGCGTTTGACTATAAACGCAACAGTGTGGTGTGGTTTCGATTCCTATCTGAAGAATTTAATTATGTTTGCTTCCCCACTCGAGAAGTGACAAAAAAAACCGTGGCGTTGAATTTCGCCATTCATACGTATGCACAAATATCTCAAAAATTAGGGAACGAATGTCCTATTTGGGTTCAGGTTCCCTCCGTATACTAAAAGCTAAAATAACAAAATCATAAAAGTAGCTGAAACAACCGTATAAAAATCACGGGATAGTATAAGGAAGACAGACACTAAGAAAATAAAAATGTCTTAAAAAAAAACGTCAAAAACTTATTTTTTTTCATCTTCAGACTATACTCTACATGTTAGCAGGATAAGTAGACAAAATATGGTGTTAAGAGCCTCTGTTCCCCACTTAGCGTCTAATTTTCGAGGCATTGTTAAATTTTTTAGTGTTACCACACTTTGTCTTGTTACCAAAGCGACAAAATAAACACCGTCGCGTCGTTTAAAGTCAGACATCTATATGGAGACAGGATGGCGATCATATTTTTTTTAAACCTAAAACAAGAAACATATAATTCGCAAGAGCACATCCTGTACACAAAGGCACTGGCCATAGCAATATAATCTAATAAAACAGCTTAAAGCTCCACTTTGTAATTGTATATAGTGTGAGAGCCACGATATGTCCAGGAAATGCATAATAATAATGAATCGAGTTAGTCCTTTAGATGTCCGATAGTCGAGCGTACAAAATATATGTGGTAATGTCTTTTGGGGATCACTCACTCTTAGGATTTAAGTTACTTAAATATTAATAATAATAATAATAATAAATATACTTTATTGCATATATAAAAGAAACAAAATAACTTACAAACATCATAATAATAAAAAAAGTACAACAAGGCGACCTTATCGCTTAAAGCGATCTCTTCCAGGCAGCCTTTGGATCTTGGAATTGTATAAAACAAGTGGGCGGTGCATAAAATAGAAAATTAATTTACATAATAATTTTTAATATATATATATATATATATATATATATATATATAAACATATATATAAAATACATAAATGTTACTTACAGATAAATATACATATAAATTTATATTTATATATACTACATATACACATAAAATATAATTTATATCAAAAAATAATAATATATAAATAAAAAAAGGAATCAATTTAGTGAGGAAATAATAATATAGAGGCCGCCGTGGCGCTCTAATTATGTATATATTTTTTTATGTCCCTATTATGGTAGACAAAGTGCGGTGTTACACACTTAACACGCAATGTTATAAAATGTGGGCGGGAAGTGAGGGACGTCTTGTGTCTTAGCACTAGGTTCCTTTTGCCTAACTAGCAAAACGAACAATAAATAAACAAAAGAGACATTGGTTTAAAATATTTCGTAACGTTTGATTTTGCTAAAAACCGCCCATAATAAGTTCACAGCAGAGGTAACTAGTGTTATGACACTCTGTTTGAAGTATTGAAAGTATTGCCTGTTAAATGGCGGAACTCAACGCCACGTTTTATCTTGCAAGGTAATGTGAATATTTTCTGAAATAAAAATATATATTTATATATAAATTATGTACAATTTCACGATCAATTCAGATAAAACTTGAGGGTTAGTTCCAACTTTTACGTACTATGTAATTTAAAATGTTTATAAAACGAAAAATGCTATAATTTTAGATAACATATAAAAAAATATATTCATACCCCCTTATAGAAAAAGTGCCAACCAGGCATTAAGCACTCCTCGTGTAGAGCCAAAGTTTCTTCCCCTTGGAACTCTATAGAGATGGGCCGCAGAGGAACCTCGGCGAGAGCATCCGGCACTTTCTTTGCAAGAAGCATAAATGCTGGTGCTTTTTGTATCATATATGCCCTTTCTGATGTTACATTTGAAACTGTAGAATAGGAGATCAGTCAGCTAATACGAATTTTCAAAATCGAATCCTATATCGGTTTTGTCCAATTTCGTTAATTCAGCTTAAAGACGACGAATTTAGTCTCTTATAAGATATATGAAGATTTATTTTGTATTTCAGTATAATAAAGAATATTGTATAGTAAAACTAAATTCTACGATGTAGCTATATTAGACATAGCATGTCTAATATAGCTACATCGCTGACTGACTTTGACTGACATAATATGACACGCCAATTAAACCACGATACTAATATTAATTCCACATGAAACGACGATCGCAGCACCATAGCGTGACATAATGGTTCCTTTACGATATTAAATTAGCTGGTCAATTATTATATTGCCACTGACAATTGATGGTATGAATCACGAATGTATGATATTTGGATGCGGCGATCGATGTTCTATGTGTTTTTTTTTGAGTTTCACGCTTCTTTCCGTATGTAGCTGAGTAGGGAGAGAGAACCTTACTTTTCTTTTGTTGGTTATGCTTTGCTTTTTTACCTTTTAGAGGCGTGTCCGACTCGAATTTGGTTTTTAGGGTTCTGTACCTCAAAACTAAAAAACGGGAACCTTTATAGGATCACTTGGTTGTCTGTCTGTCTGTCATTTATCTCAATATATGATCACAGTCCTTGAAGCACAGAAATAGTCAAACTTCTAAGTCAACACCACCAAAAGATACTAACTACTAACTTTTATGCATCGTTATTACTGCATTTTGTACAAAGTTCACCGCCTAACAAAACCTGTAGGATACTTCTCGTGGATCTACAATTATGGAATGGCAAGAAGTGAGAATTTGCAGTACAAATAAAAGAAAAAAAAATGCTAAAAGTGAAATTTTATAGATATTTCATAGAAACAAAAATCATTACAAGCTTTTAATTGTAGTTTATTTCATACAAAAGTATCCGCAAATTTAACTTTATAAACTTTTACAATTTGTACTTTTCGTTGGTATTCAATCTTGAAATTGTTACGTAAGTCCGACTCTTATTTAACCAGTATATTTTCCTACATTTTCCCGTATTAGAGAAAAAACATCCTTTTATATTACAATATTACATCTAAAAGCCTGTTGATCTAAAATTTTGCAAACTTAGTTGATCTAAAATTTTTCAAAATTAATTTTGCGACCATACCACCTCCATTTAATTATGTATATCTTCATACATATGTTTACATCCGCATCCGCATATCATAAGATGATTTAATTAATTTACATCTCACATATCATGTATTAGTAACCATATATCGTTTTAATAGATATACTAATATTATAAAGCTGGAGAGTGTGTTTGGTTAAACACGCTTATCTCAGGAATTAGTGATTTGAATTTAAAAAAAAAAACTTTGTGTTGCATAGCCTATTTATCGAAGATAAGGAAAACTACAAGCAATTACATCACTTCGAATGTGTCATACCTAGATTTTTCTGTAGTTTTACGCTGTATTTTCCACAAAGCAGGGTAGGCAGAGGGGCTCGTGTTAAGACACTGTTCCTATTAAGATATTTCTAAATCCCACTTTCCGCCAAATCACGGAGGCATTGTGTGTTGAGTGGCGAAATTCAACGCCGCGCTTTACTTCATTACAGCGAAGAAAAATGAAAATATGCAATATTTCATTTGATAACTGGTCTTGTGCCCCGACTGGCCTCGATACAATACTCTCAGTGCTTCCATATCACCACGGAGACGAAGCCGCAGGTAAAATTTAGTTAATAATAGGCATATTAATAGTACCATTTAGTTGTGCGTGCAATGTACCGATAATGCAGCCAACTTGTTAATTATAATAATTAATTGGCATATACGTGCTTCTGTAGCAATTAGAGTAGTATCGGGTATATTATTAGTTAAATATAATATATCTATGTGTAGGTATTTAGTTTATAATTTGTTTGAAATATTATTTTGTGTTGAGGCGTGTGTGGCGCAGGTTGTGGGTTCGATTCCCAGTAGGGGGAAGGAAGTATTTAATATTTTCCTTTCCTCGCGTACCGAGATAAAGCGCGGCATTGAGTTCCGTTCAGTTTTTCATGCTTAATTCTTTATAGATAAAAATTCGTGGGCACCAGACTGTATTGGGGTGGCCATGGATCATTTGGTTATTTTTAAATCTGTTCACTAGTTTACAAACAGCCATCCTCACAAACTTTCAGATTTATAAAATTAGTAGGAAAAAAATAAAAACTAAAACACCAAAATAACAAAGGCCTTATTCCAAAACAAAATGAAGCCTGACGCCAGGAAACATTATTTTAGCAAAACACATATTATTTAACTGAGTTAGCATTCGCCCGTTCCGTTGAAATTTATGAACAAAAGCGGTAACCGGAATTGTATACTGTACAGAGTTGATTTTAGTCGAAATATTTTAGTTTGAAATAATTAAAACTATTTCGTTAGAAATAAGTGAAAGCTTAACAGTATTGAAAATTTTGAATTTTGTTACTAAATTTTGATATTTATTAAAGGACGACGAGGACGAGAAGAGGCTGGTGTCTGGCGAGGATTGTGGGTTTGAATCTTCGGGGTACACATACTATACTACAATGCATTACTAGTGGTATATTAAAGTTTAAAATATTTCGAAGGAAAACTTGAATATTTTAAATAGAGGCTGTCGTAGCATTTCTAAGTGTAAACGCGACAATAGTGGGTTCAATCCCCAAACGATGATACGATACGATACGTATTCATAATTAAAAAACTGAACTATCAAAACAAACATATTTTTCATTTATTAAATTTGTATTAAGAAAATGAGAGCACAAGTTATTTACTTTAAATTTAAATATTAATAAGAGCAAAAATATAAAATTTCAATTTCACAGAAAAGTTATTTATTTTTGAATGTCACAGTTCCCTTTTGTTAAGAAAGACAGAGGATATTACAAAATAGTTTCGTTTAGACAATGATATTTTTACAATTGTTGTATCATGTTGTATCATTTCTTAACTGTTCCCGTTTCACTTTATATCGGTATGCTTTATGTTTTTAGGGTTCCGCACCTCAAAGGAATAGGCAGGAACTTTATTATTATGTTTTTTTTTTATTTGAAGCTGAAATGAATATCAAATATATTCGTCCTAGAGACCCTATCTATCTCAGGCCCCTAACTGTCAACCTCACGTGCACGTGGTATATCCTGCTAGACAACGGTGGAGGCTCTGAAGACCGAAACTGTGGCGGTATAGCCTCACAAATCTAAAATCTCAAATTCCAATCCTGATGTTAGACAGCGAGATGATTTTAGCCACTGCGGTCACCAATCTGCATGCCAACCGTGGCGACTATGGCAATGCGACCGAGGCGGCGACCAAAAAACGAGGCCTCCAGTTCCCGGTATTCGCACTATTCTTGGCCATGGCACCGACTATGGTAGCGGTGTGAAGGGGGCTGCTAAGAAGCCACGTTTTACCGGGAGGAGACGATAATACTAGACGGCGGTCATTTACTCTACTTCAGAGAAGGACACCAATCATCCTAAGGTGGCGTCGGATTTATGATCTACAAATCACTCAAGAGCAACGTCGTAGAGGTTGGCAGTTTTTCGGTGAGTGTGGCGTATCTTGTCATAAGTAAAACCGATAGGTAACCTTCAGGTAATATCGGTAAGATGATGTCCACATTCCCTGACGACGAAGTCGATGTTATGTACGTACCAAAGAAAGTGAAACTGGCAGGGCCCCGCTGGTGTCACTAAAAATGAGATTGACTTATTCATTATTCATTATGCGCCAATAAGCGCCAAATATTTAGGAATGTTTCTGTGATCAACAGGATTAACACTGGAGCTGACCGACTTATAAGAGGCACCATGACCTAGGAAACTAATAAGACGTGACTTACGGCGTTTTGGAGTTTTGTCACCTGACAAAACACAGAACTGCACAAGGAACCACCGTTACCTCCAAGGCAGCAGTTCTCGCCGAGTCGAGAAAGTCTAGCAGCGTAGATGACCCGCGAGCTAAACTCAGCTGCCACCTATCAAACGATCTTCCTGACATCGACATGAGTGAGATTAGGATAGCTCTCGGACATCTTAAAAAAAACAAAGCTCCTAGGGAGAATGGAATAACAGCAGAGCTTTTCAAAGCAAGAGCCCAGACTATTGCGGTAAGTTAAGCCAGTCTTTTTAATTCTGTCCTTTGTAATGGCATTACACCGAAGGCATGGAGCAACTTCAACTTACTTACTTACTTAACTTCACGTTTCATCCCTAGCGGGGTAGTCACAGAGAAAGGAGCGCCAAACGCTACGGTCTATATGTACCTCTTTTGCCTCGTCCACTGTCTTCAACTTCTTTATACATGCCCTCCGGGGGATCCCCATGCTTTTTACATGACCTTCCTCCAGTATCTTTGATACTGTTAATAATAATTGATACTGTGTTTTCGAAGGTCAACTGAGGTCTCTCCCTGTTTCTCTTACTACTCACTTTTCCATCATAAATATTTTTTGCTATTCTTTCATCACTCCTTCGGTGGACGTGTCCAAACCAGCTGAACCACCTTCTTCTTCGTTCTCACAGGATGTCACCCTCGCTAGTATCTGCCATTATGTGTATCTCTTCATTGCGGATTCGATCAGCTAAGCTGACTGCGCATATCCAACGAAGAGATCGCATCTCCACGGCATTCATCTTTCTTTCATTCTTCCTCTGTAATACAAACGCGCAGCTGTGCTGACGTTTCGCCGTCTCATCAGTGCAGCTGAGGCTCCGTTAACCCTGTTACCGGCAACATTACTCCTTTCCACATCCATTTCGTATCTTCCAAATATACCACTTCATTCACTTGTTCTAATATCTTATCATTCACACTGATCTTGGATTCCGTCCTTTCTTCATTTCTTTCAAAAATCAGAACCTTTGTCTTATTCGCATTGAGGCTTAGACCATTATTTTCATATTCTTCTTTCAGAATGGTGACCATTGCCTGCAACTCGCATTCTGATGATGCAATAAGCACTGCATCATATGCGTACAGAAGGCAATTCACATTGAGGTCACCTACTTTCACTCTTATATCACTTTGTTTCACTCCTTGGAGACAGCTATCCAAACGCACGCTGAGTGATCTCTGTAAAGAGACTTTACGACCTGCAACAAGGGTCCGCTCACATTGTACCGTGGTAGTATCTCCCATAGTTTCGCTCTTACAACTCTGTCAAACGCCTTTTCCAAGTCCACAAAAGCACAGGAAACTTTTTGGTTCACGGCCAAAATTTTTTCCATGGTAATACGGAGGGAAAAGATCTGATCCATACACCCTCTTCCAGATCTTACCACATTTCAGACTTCGTATTGCATTTTACATCTCCTTGTAAAATTCAGCCCATCGCTGTAAAATGTGTGGTTCTTCCGTTAAAATTTCACGGTCTTTCGAAAAAAAGTTTTAAAATGGAATAGAACCCGCGCTCATATCGCGTTTTTATTTAATAACTTTTCCGTTCAAACAATGTCTATATGAACGTCTATTGGTTTGATAACTGTTATATCCTATGTATACGATAATACTTTAAGAGTTCCATTCTTCTTAAAGAAGCTGATTAACTGGGCGTATCGCATTTGACCTCATTTCCTACTAAATTCATTATTACTTGTATTTAATAATATGAAGGTAATTAGAGCAAAATATAAATATTATTGTGCTAAGTCAAAATGTGAGGACTCTGAGACGTTTGCCACGCAGGAATGAATTACTTTTAATACTTTCCTCTGGTATCAAGACAATGTGCAACCTTGATTTGCCCTATTCAAATATCGCATTCGCAACTTTTCTAAATTGGTAAAGTGGGAACGGAGGGTCTTAGTACTAGATTCCCTTTTACCCTGCTGTCTGTAAAATACAGCGTGCAATTAAAAATAAAAAAATTAAGTATTCAAAGAGAGAAGTGTTTGGTCAAAATAATGTTTTCCAAGAAAAAATTATATACAATTATCTTAAATGTTATTATTGCATGTATATTTTCATTTCTTCGCTCTGGTGTCCAGGCAAGCGCGGCGTTGAGTTTCCCCACTCAACACGCAATGCCTCCAGAACTCGGCGGAAAGTGGGGAACGGAGTGTCTTACACTAGGTTCCCTCTGCCTACCCTGCTGTGTGCGGGATACAACGTGAAGCCGATCTTAAATATACAAAGACAAGTAAAAAAACGCTTCATCTGATCCATCTTAAACAAAATTTAATACTTACGCTTAGGCAAAATAAGTTTAGTGACTTGAACCCGTATCCCCCGTCTCGGATGCCTATACGTGGCCGCGGTCACCACGTTGATCGGTCTTGTATCGTGCGTGTCAGCGGTGGGGTCGGTGACGCACACGCACGCTGTTATCACTGTAGTCCGGGATAGAAGAGTGCCAATGCAGACACCTCGGTACCGGGATATGTAGTAAACCTGTGTAGGAAAGTAAGTTAAATTTATAAAAAAAAAATAGCTTCACGTTGTATCCCGCACACAACAGCGTAGACAGACAAAACTTAGTGTTAAGGCACTCCGTTCCCCACTTTCCGCCGAATTTTGGTGGCATTGCGTGTTGAGTGGCGAAACTCAATGCCGCGCTTTGTCTATACACCAGAGCGAAAAATTGAAAATATAAATATAAACGTGGTCTTATATTACTTAAAAGTAAATAATTTCATATTAAAGCTCTCCAAAACCATTTTAAAAGTTCAAATTTCTAGTTGACTTTATCAAATGTGTTGCGGGTGTAAGGTCATATTCATTACACGACTAGCGTACGTCCGATGATGGATCTTTTGCTATTAGTATCTGTTATTTGAGACCAATTAAGTGAGATACTTTACTTTGTCTCTACGATACATATTTTATCTGTATATTATTTATTTTAACGCGTCTCTCCTTCATTTCTTAAAAACGAAATTTCGCTTAAAGGAAATAATATGGTTTGTGCAGTGTGATCCACACTAGCCGATTGTTTGCTTGATTCCAAATCGGGGCAATTTTTTCATTTTCACACTTTGGCAATTCGTCTGAAAGCGGAGAATGGAGTGTCTTGGCTCTGGTCTTAGACAAAGTTCAAAGTTGGGTCCGTCATATAATGTGGAATGTTTAATTTTTTTGTAGCTTTACGTTATCTTCCGCACATAACAGAGTAGACAGAGGGAAGTGCTTTGCCTCGTTACCAGAGCGAGAAAATGAAAATATGAAATATTTCATTCCTTGAGTGGGTATCGTATCCACAACCGGCGCCACGACGGCCTCAGTTTTCTGTAATAGAGTTCGAAAAATTTTAGATATACATAAACATATGTAACAGGAACAAAAATTATATATTATGATTACGTTGCCCGCGGTTGCGCGTCTGTCGGTCACTCAGTAACAAAGGAGTTCTATATAGTAAAGTTTTATATCTGCGTGGTGAAATGGAAATATCTAATGATTGTGTATTACACATGACACAACCTTAGTGCCGAACGATTAACTTGGTGTATAACAGAATTAGAGCTTACCTCGCTAAAGAAAAAATATTTTATTCAATTAGAAAACTATAAGTTCCTGAGATTAACGCGTTCAAACAAGCAAACTCTTCATGCTTACAATATTAGAACACACATGGACAAAATTTGAGCCTACCTTAACAAACAGACCACCTAGCAAAAATCTTATCCTTTGCCATACATAAAAAGAAAATGTAAAACAATTTCAACATGTCCATTACAAAAAGTCTGAATAAGCCTAGCGGTGGCCTTTGAAAGCTCAAGAGTTGGTTGAAAGCCCTACTTTACAGGTAAATGCCTTATGTAACAGACGTTTGTGCGAATGCTAATGATATATGTATGTTTGTATGTGTCTGTGTGTACAGAGATATTTATACGAATATGGTTTTATTTTTAGTTTTTTTTATAGGAATATGGTTCGCCTATTGTAAATGTAACGGTTTTTTGGTTAATGTGATGCCCGATCGGAGGAACGATTGAATTTCGTTTCCTCGTCTGGGTAATAAGATAACGCGCGGTGTTAGTCAACGCGCAATGTCTCGAAAATTGGGGAAATGTGGGGAACGGAATATACTAGATGCCATACAGTATAAAGCTAATAAAAATAAAAAAGTTCTTTCTTGTGTAAAGAGAAACATGTTGGTGATTTGGCATACAAATCGAAAATAACAATTTCACGCTACACACAGCAGGGTAGGCAGAGGGAACCTAGAGTTAAAGACCATAGTGTTAAGACACCTCGTCGCCGGTGTTAGCTTCCTATAGCAATAACACTATTGTCAATATTATGTAATTTGACTACTTAAAAATGTTTATAATTTCCTGATTGAACAGAGAATATTTTTATTTAAATTTTTCACATAGAGTGCCTTTGTAAAATCATATTGAATACAAATCTGAAAGATTTCTAAAGACAGGAAACTAATATGAAAAGTTATCATAAGTTCATCCTGCAAAACTACCGGATGCTTTTACTCGGAGAAGAAAATTGTAGATGTTTGTAAGACTTCTTCGTACAAAACTGGAATAAAATATGAATATAGGATTAAGTAGAATTCAGATATTATCAGGCTTGAAATTTTATAAGGTTTATTTTGTTTAGCCTTATTTTGTATTCCGTATATAGCAGGATAAGTAGGGGGAATCTGGGGACCCAGAGTTAGTACTCTGTTTCCGAATTCAGAAGGCATGACGTATTGTGTAGCGGAATTTAACGCAGCGTTTTGCCTTACCAGAGCGAAGAAATTAAAGTATTTAATAACTCGTTCCCTCTATCGAGTCGAGCTCACAATCATAACGTTAGCAGTTTCACATTTGTGCGCCTGCGCCACGACGGCCTCAAGTTTTACATGATTATACTTAAGCTGAAAAATACTTATCCGTCCTATATTTATGGCGTTCCAAGCGTGCCAGTCACCTTATATGGAGCAACAATTCGCCAATATCACCTTATATGGAGAACACATGAAGGAGTTTATTTGGTAAAAAAAAAGAGAAAAAGTTACACAACAGGAGAAGGCTGTTGAACACAATAATGTAAGGAACTCCTGGTTCGAATAGAATAATTAATAAATTGGACTATCCAATTACCGATTGAGTTTAAAGGCTATATATATTACATTATATTAACACATACACACATACATAATAGGCGCCGAACGCGATTACGCGTGAAAAGCCGCAGTTAAAAACTAATAGAGACCTTACTTTTAAAAAAACAACATGAAAGTAAGTACTCGTGTGTGTCGTATATACAGGCCAGCCGTGGCCAGCAGCGGTACGGAAATGGGGAACGAAAGTGTCCTAATGGAAACGGAGTGACATTAGGTTCCCATCTTACACCACTGTATGCGGGATGGAGTGTGAAGCAAAAAAAAAGTATCTATAAACAACGTAACACCAGCTGTCGGTGAAAAGTAAGGCAAGCACAAATCTGCTGCTACTTTATATTTTTAAAGGAACTGTCTTGAATAAGCTATTTCAATTCAATCTTCGAAAGCAAAACTAACTTGGAAAACGAAATAACATTTTATGTATGAAGAATAAACTACGTTCAACGGTGGCTGTATTTTGATACATTTAGTATAAAATGGTGGACTGAAATTCTGATGCTTTCAAAATCTGATATGTAGGTAAAATTATATTTTACCGTATAGGGTCACTTTGTTTGTAAGTCAGTCTGTGTGAATAGTGGCGGAACGACTGTTGGGCTTTTTAGGTTGGAACTTAGTGCCTCGTGAATTTGAGCCCTTGTTTCCAGAAAAGACAATAAATTATATAGTGAAATAAAATATATATAGGGGAAAATGCTGTTGATTTGGAGTTGTTTTTGGTTGTTCTGGTTGTATTTTTTACCGATTTAAAAAAAGAGATTATCTATTCGACTGTATGTTTTTGCTAGCATGCATGCATTACTGTGTGGAAATGAGACCAGATGTGTGGACGAGAAATGTGGATGTGAGATCGCATGTGTGGTTGTGAGATCCCAAGTGTGGATATGAGATAACAAATATAGATGTGAGACAAGTGAGAATGTGATGTACCTCGCATCCACTGAACTTAAATAACTGACTTTTACCTTACAAATGCTGTAAAATAGAGAGTTCTATCTCCAGGATGTCGTATATAGAAAACCTATGAATCTAAAATTACTTTTTTCTAAGCTGCACACATGAGGATAGGCAGAGGGAACCTAGTGTTAAGACACTCTAGAGGCGGAAATCAACGACGCCCTTTGCCTCCACACAAGATAAGAGAAATGAAAATATTAAATGTTTAATTTCCTCGAGTGGGAATCGACCCACAGCCTGTAGTGTATACAGTTTCACGCTTGTGCCCCTACGCCACGATGGCCTCATAAAAGGATATTATAGCATAATACTGTATTAAAGTAAAATTTACCTATACGAAACGTATTTGGGTTAAGCAAAGATAGACCAGATCAGGTGTAGGATGGGTGTGCAAACAATTTATTCCCTACTTTAGAGGACATGGTAAGCGTTTATCGAGCTAACATAAAGTACAGACGTTGCTGCGACTAACTACTATAGGATGCAATTGAGTAGTCACCAGAGACTGACAGCTTAGTAGCTTTTTTATATAAGTAATAGGAGAGAAGTAGCTTTTTTTTATATAAGTAATAGGAGAAACGTTTATCTTATTTATATAAGTAATAGGAGTTTTTTATATAAGTAATAGGAGAAACGTTTATCTCATAAAAACATTTTAAGAAAATAAACCGACTTTAAATACGTTTTTTTATATTATTGAAATTCCCACGAGAACTAAGTCTAAATATAAACTTACTAAGAATGGTATGGAACCGTCATGAGGCCTGAAAGGCTCCCGAGCGAGGCAGGAAGCTGCTAAGATACCTGCAAGTTCAAGCAGTATTTAAATAGATTTGATATTGATTTATATGTAGTGTTTAAGAAGTGACTTGCTGATTTTATTCTGTAAGCGCGACTAATTGAGGGAAATAATTATTATAATATTTTCATATTTTATTTCTTGAGACGAGGCAAAGTGCAGCGCTTAAAGCTTAGAGCTAGATTTTTAATATTAATTGCTGCTTGATACCTCCACACTATCTTGAAGTAAATGATCTTGACGGACGGACAGACTGACATCTAATTGATCCCATATTTGGGTTCCGTGTTTTTCTTTTCCAATACGAAACCTAAATAAAAATTACGTTAAATAAAAATACGAAACGAAGTTAAATAAAAATACGAAATTAAATTAGACGAGATCATTGAAAACATAGTACACTCTATTCTACAAAATACAACTTTAGTTCAAAATTTTGTAGCTAATTTAATATTTTTTCTTTTTTTATTTAGTTTCATTTTGTATCCCACATATAGCAGGGTAAGCAGAGGGAACCTAGAGAGAAGACAAACCGTACACCATGCACCGACCAAATTTCGTGACGTTGCTTTTTGAGTGCCAAAACTCAACGTCGCACTTGTCTCGAGCGAGGAAAGAAAAATAAATTATTTTCCCAACTGGGGAATTTACCTACGTTTCACGTTTTCAGGCAGGACAAAATGAAATTGCAAAAAAAAAGAAATTCATACCGAAAATTAAAAAATATATCCATTTCGCCATAGCCGCGCTCTGAATAATGTAAACATGTAAAGCACATATTAATTAGAATTTTCCGCTCCGTTCGTCCTTGTCAAAAACATTCGTATGTACATATAATACATAGCTGTTACGAAATCTATAGTATTCATTATAATTTTAGTTTTGAGTTTGAAAAAATTTTATAACTCCCAACAGAAAAGTTGATTGAGAGATTTTATTTCGTTTTGGACCAAACGCTGTTCCAGTTTTAAGCTGTTTGAAATTTTAAATTGTTTTTTATTGTAGATTATATTATGGGTTACAAAGCGTTCGCTTCCAAGCTATTTATATCTATACTATATATTAATATTATAATGAACACTCTCATTTGCAATTTAAAAATATTTTTATATTATATAGTCCATTAAAAAGGAAAGGAAAGGAGGCCAGTCGCAGCACAAAGTGTGACTGTAAAATCGACTGAGGGCTATAGGCTAAAATCATCACGCTATGACTAAAGTAAACAAAATATGTAACAGTATGTACCTTTGGCATGTGGTAGTAAAGTTAATTAAAAAAAATATAATAATAATAATAGTGTGCATGGCAATACATATTAAAAGCATAGTTTATGAATAATACAATCAATATATTTTTAATATCATATTGATCCGGAGTAGTTTATGTATGGACGTCCCGAATGTCGCAACCGTCAATTTACGTGTATATATATATAAATTTTGCCTGCATATAAAGACTCGTAACAAATGTAAAATAAATGTAATATAATAATTCGAAATGTCACGATCTTCTAAGATCGAATTTTTTATAAAGGCGAAATATGTGTAGGAGTGACACATTTTGCGGATCAATGTGAATTTGGACCAATATCTATTGAATCAGTAGGTGTGTGGTGCTATTTTATGTCCTGAACCTCTGGTGTATGTAATAGTGTCCATCTATGGTTCTAATACATTCTTTGAACGTAGAAAACACTCTATGTGCGACGGCAGGTGTATGCCGTGCGTTTATTTAACCCATTAAGGACTACGTTGAACACTCAAGTGTTAACTGCATAGGTACTTATATTTCCGCCAATAAATAGTCGGGCGGAAAGGACCGAGCGAGCAGACAGAGTTGAAATAAGACTGCTCAGTTCTTGGGTACGGAGCCAAGTAATTACAAAATAAAAAACTGTTTTAGTCTTTTCAGCCTAAGCATTACTCGCTCAGTTTTCTTTTGCAGTGGAAGGCTGCCTATCTATGGAAGCTAGATACGAGTATATGAATTTCGTCGTATTAGTAAGGCAAAGAGTGGTATTGAGTTCCATTGCAGCACACATTGTGTTTCTAAACGGATCTGTTATAGAGAAAAGGGTAACATAACCTACATTATACGACATTTTATATGTGCCATATAAGATACACAAGATTTAGGTTATAATGAAATAGGCTGGAAGATAAATTAAAGAATGTTTTTAATTTACGTTATATTCTAACATATTATAATTTTAGAGTTCCGTACTTCAAAAGAAAAAACGCCACCCTTATAGAATTCCTTTCTTGTCCGTTTGTCCGTCTGTCATGGCCATTTATATCGCAATCGGGAGGATGCATCACGCTGAAATTCATATTAAATATTCAGGTCTATGGTGGTACAGTTAAAAAAATTTGTATAAAGTGAAAAATGACAATACAAGTAAAGGAAAAAAATCTGAAAAGTAAATTTTCTGTTTTCTACTATTAATATTATTATGTTTCTCCTGCATAACTCTCGGGTTCAAAAGAACCCAGCTTTCCTTTGCTGGGGGACACAGGTTCAAACACGCAACCTTAGAGAATGTATTTTTTTTATTATTATTATTTATTCGCAAAAGGTAAGTCGATGAAAATAATGATATATCAACATTTTGCCTGATACTGAGACTGTACTAGGATATTCTGGTCTACGAACTCACTTATATTTGGTTACGCCCGAGTCATGCTTTGGAACTATTAAACGCCGAGTCTGTTGAGATTAGAGCGAAGCTAAATTGACTTTATATGAAATTAATGGGTTTCTGTACTTAGTGTAAAATAATATTACTGATAACAAATACCTACTCTGGTTATATTTTCTTACAGGAAACTTGGTAATAATTATAATTAATTGTAAAAAGAATTATTATTATTTGCAAATAATAAATAATATTACTATATTTATATTTGTGAATTATTATACGAGTTTTTATAAACAATTTTTTTACAATACTAAGAATTTTAACCCGTTGAAAGTGCCTACCAGTACTAGTGACCACCTCTTGAAACGTTACAGGAGGTGCGGGTATAAATTCTGCTAGGTTCAAAATGTTATAGATACTATTAAAAAATTGTATATCCTTATATCAAATAATAAATACTTTACAGATAAAAAAATGTTCTCTTAGTTTTTGCTTCTTCTACTTTCGCCCCAATTATCGAAACATTGTCTGCCTCGAAAAATATTTATACTCAAAAATATTTAAGACACATGTTGCGTTGGATTCCTCTAAAATTGACCAAACGTGATGAACAGAAAGTTTTACACTATGACTTACTCCTTAAATATTTCTTTCTTTCCGTAAAATGTTCATACCTGAATCTATTTATATAATAACATAATATATTTATGTATGTAAGCACGCAGCAGCGTGCCCAGTCAAGTTCAAATCAGAAGAAAAACAGAAGAATAGTGTAATACACATCGGAGTGAAAAGCAGTTACAATTCCGCAGTAAAAGTTAACTTTACGTAATGTATATGAACCTACGGTACCTAGGGTACGTAGGGGAAACCTGGGAATCTAGCTTTAAGACACTCCATTTCCACTATAACACTTTTGTCCTCAATTTTCTGTCGGATCTAGAGTCATTGCATGTTGAGTGGTGGAAATGAACGCCGCGCATTGCTCGCTAATAGAGCGAGGAAAATGAAAATATTATTTTTTTTATCACCACGAGTTGGAATCGTACCCACAGCCGTAGTGTGTACGATATGCTTGTACCTCTGCGCCACGATGATCTCACCATAAGCTTACCTAATTATGTGTATAAAAAAACATTGTAGAAAATTGTTTTTTTTTTCTTATTTATTCTTTTTATTTTAGAAATCTATTTCTTATGTATCGATTATTCAATCGATTTCACCATTAAATACTAGTTAATAATGATAAAATCATTATCCTGATTTTGCTAATTTTTACTAATTTACAGATATACGATATAATTTTTGTGTTGTACGAAAAATACTAGTGAATTAGCGAAATATTGGGTACAAAGACTTTTATGTTTCATTGTATTAAATATGATGTAAAAACTAACCTTCAATCTCTGAACTTCAATTTGTTAATTTACGTACTTGTTAATTATTTACAGAATGAATGAATGAATTTGGCATCCGTCTATATCTCTAAACTTTTATTGGCAAAGTCTAGAACCCTATCATATTCTCGCTATTGAACTTGGCTCCCCTTTTCACACATATGTATGTACTACACGCTAATGTACGTGCTTTACCTTGCGACTATAAGAGGATTTCCTAGGAATTGCACATAAATTTTTAATATCCTAAACTTCAAAATTTCTACTTTAGAACGAATTTCTTAGTTGAATGCTTGCAAAGTAACGTAAAGTAAGATAAGGAAACAAGATAAGGTTTTAAGTTCTTGTAAGATACACTGTATAGTAACTAATTCCATGAATAGAAGTTCTTTGAGTAAGTATCTTATAACAAACTAGTTTTCGACTGAAACTTTGCCTGGTAGTTTATATATAATATTTATATGTTATTTTCGGTATCGTGACATACAGCTAGCATTTACCTGCGGCTTCTTTTGCGTGGTCAAATAGAAATAACTAGGTAACTCTGACCGCATGTGCAGTGGGCTACATCGAAACGATTAACAGAATGTAATTACTATAGCCTATGAACTTACTATTGAGACCAGTTGTGGCGCAGGGGCACAAAGTGTAAAACCGACTGGTTGTGGGTTCGATTACCACTCACTAGAGGAGATGAAATATTTATTTAAATTTATATGTCCATTTCTTCGTTGGTGGTTTGGTGGTGTGGTGGCGTCGAGGCAAAGCGCGGCGTTGTGTTCTGAGACTCAACACGCAATGCCTCCAGAATTCAGATTCAGAAAGTGGGGAATGGAGTGTCTTAAGGTTCCCTCTGCCTACCCTGCTGTGTGTGCGATACAGCGTAAAGCTGATAGACTTGCTAGACAAATAAAATAACCGACACTAAAATGTCTTTTCATTCAAAGCAGTAGTTTGAGAGATAAGTGCATTCAACAAAACAAAAATTTCTTTATAGTATCAGTATGAAAGTATAGATTTATTCCTCCATAGAAGTTCTTTCTTAAATTTCAAAAAGCAGACGTCAAATAGTTGGACATTTAATAAGTACTCATATTTCACAGCATTTCAGAAAGTAACAGCCACAGTTACTTTGAGCAAAACATTCTTAGACGACAATATCGCGTCGCTATTTCATATTTTATATTAGAGTGACGTCAAAAGATAATGATTTCACTTGTGAATTGGATTTTAAATAATTTTAAAATTTTCTGTAACATAAATGTATGTTTTGTAAATATTTCGTATTTTAGATCAGTTGTGGTGCAGGGGCACAAGCAAGTGACTGTAGACGCGACAGGTTGTGGCCCCCACTCGAGGAAATGAAATATTGCATATTTTCGTTTCTTTGCTCTGGCGTCGAAACAACACGCGGCGTTGAGTTCCGCCGCTCAACATTCAGTAGCATGAACAACTACTAACTATAGTTAGTTAGTAGTTGTTAAAGTGTCATAACACAAGGTTTTCTCTGCCAACTTTGCTTTAGGCGGGACTAAGCATAAAATTAAAAATCCCGACTGCACAAACTAAAGTAATGTTAATAATAATAACCCTCGCGAAATCAAGATAAACCCAAAGATATATCACAATTATATCAAAAACGTTTCACTGATTTAACAGTTACAAGGGAACAAAGTAACGGACCTCATCTGCGTTAAAACCACCCTCCTTTTGGATTTCGCCGCAGTCGGTTAAAAATAAAATCATAGTAATTCGATCATAAATCATTTATTTGATTCACTTACAAAAAAGAATTAAAAAAAATGGTTTCGGGGGAATTAATTATTTTCATTTCTATTATAATTAAGTTCTGCTTCTCAACTAATGTCTCAAAAAATAGACGCTGCGTGGGGAACAGAGTGCCGTTAGCCCTAGGTTCCTTTTGCCTACCCTGCGGTGTACATACTATATGCAGGATACTGCGTAAAGCTAAATTAAAATATTAAAAATATTCATATAATTAAGCTATTTATAACCAACACTACATAATACTAATACGTTCTGGAAACATAAATTAATCTATTAATGTATTAAAACTAATTGTGGTCATTAGTGATAACTTTATCATCGCATTTAATTATGAAAAAAAAAAATATTCTTTCATTATTTTTATTATGTTAAGGAATAAAACATGATTAGATGATGAGGTTGTCGTGGCACAGAGGTACATCGTGTGATTGTTATCGCTACGGTTGTGGGTTCGAATACTAGCGCGGCGTTCTATTTTGCAACTCAAACCGAAATGCCAAATTGATAGTGTATCTATGCCTATTATATGAAGAAAGTATTTTTTTTTATTAAAACTAAAAATTAGAAAAAAATAAATGAATGTAAAATTCAATATTTTACTTATACTTTTTTATTAATTAATTTATGAAAAAAATATTCTTGCTTTTTGCGGCACAAACTAAGGGAGGTGGCGCGAATCTTATGTTAAGATAATCCGTTCCCTACTCTCCGTCGTGTTTTTCAGACATTGCTAGTTGAGTCGTGAAACTTAACTCCGTGCTTTGTCTAGTTACCAAATGGATCCCTCCATTTGGTAACTAGACAAAGCATCAAAATATTAAATAGTTAATTCTTCAAAATGAGAATCGAACCCACAACCGCCGCATTCGGTGTTGTATTATAGAGGCACGAGGCACGCTATATTACGACGGCCTCTATAATAGAGCATTTTGTACTATAATAAATATATTAATTGCTTAATTTTTTTTATGCATTTAACACTATAAGCAGACAGAACTTAATGTTAAAACACCCCGTTCCCCACTCTCCGTCCGAAATTGAGACAATGCGAAATCCACACACTCGGAGCTGAAAATTAAAATAATTTAATATATATGTAAAAGACAATAACAACGATTTTAGATATAATTTAATTTAGTGTAGCACAAAAAAAAAATTCTAGGCCTAACCCCCCAAAAAACCCCCAAATTCCTAACACACACCAAAATCTCCAAAGTAAATCCGGCCATCTAAGATTGTAATATATCCTACAGGGCCTTAGGGCGGGGGATGTTAAGGACGAGACAGATCAATATACGTAGTCCTGGTGTAAAACCGATGTGGAGCACTGTAGCGTCATTCTCTTTACCGAACTGGTGTCGATCGCACGTGTCCACAAAGCAGACCGACGTATATATATAAAATGATGGAAGTAAGTGGAATTTACTACTTTTTTTTTTGTATAGAAAATATAATTGAAAATTTAATAACTGCCAGTTAAATTTATTGATGTTATTTTAAAATAGGTTTGAAAGCGAATTGATGATTTTGTTGTTAATAATGTGTTATAATTATTAAAGTTGTGTCCCGCCATAAGTTGTTAAGAATGCAGTTTGAGGACATGTGTAGATGTGTTTTTTAAGTCAACGCTTTTTTTTTTCGTGTTATTATTGAAAGTTTAAGACCATCTGTTTTGTGTTTTACATATTTTTTTTAGATATAGTTAAAGTTTAAATGGATGAGGGATGCATTGAATGTATTTATTTTATTTTAACTTTTTTCGTTAAAAATTAGGTCAGGGCTGCAGTTATCAGATAACTCGCGTGGCTTAAGCGCCCTTTGCGCGAAAATTCGATACTTAGGAACAATGGGCCCGAGTATTTCTATAGATGAATATATTTTTTTATATTAAATTAAATATAATTTTCATATAAGTAAATATATTTTAATCATTTTATTTATAGTTACTTTTTGCATGTCATTAGCCGTTCACATTTTGTTATTATATATTTTTTCTTATCATATTAACAGATAAACTTTAACACAAAACAAGGAAAATATTAAATAAACATTTCTATTTTTAGTCTGTTTACTGTGTATTTTTTTTCTCTGTTCTTTTTTTTTTATAAAGTGACATATGTATATTATATATGTATATTATGTATAAAAACGCGAAAAAGCAAAATCTGTTACCCAAATTTCGATCTGCCGAATTTTTATGACATTACGTATAAAGTAACGAAACTCAATGCGGCGCTTTGTCTACCGCAGCGAAGAAATATTTTCAATATAATCCCCCGAGTTGGATTTGAACCCGCAACAATCGCGTAGCCTCACGTAGCTTATATATATATTTATTTAAATATTTCAACTACTTACTATTTTCGCCCCGGAACCATCGGAGTTCGTTCAACAATATCCGTTCTATATAGTATCAAATAAATTATAATGTTCATGAGTGAATGCACTAACAGACATACATACAAACATACATACATACATACATATATACATACATCTGTCCGTTATCTACTGACTTTCATTGACCCCTGTTTATTTTAGTAATGGACTCGAGATATCCTTATGTTATAGCTTAACGCGCTCTTTATTTAATGAAAGATACATTTTTATACAGTGTTTTCGCCGAAATTTTGGTTATAATAAATATTTTTTATAATTTTATAATTACGATAGAATAGAATTAAGTATTGAAAATTAATTTTGTATATAAAACAAATATATATTTCATATTGAGAATAATTATTTTTTCACAAATCGTCAACTTTACTTCCCTCACTTAAGAACTAGCCGTCATAACATGTAAAATCCATTGTTTTTTATATGCGTTGTCTTTTTATATATGTTTTTTTTTATATTTATGTTATATTCCATAAATATCAAGGGAATCTGATAATCTAGTGTTAAGATCCTCCGTTCTCCATTGAGACACTTCCGTTCCCCACTTTCCGTCGAATTTTTGAATCATGATGGGTTGAGTGGTAGAACTCAACGCCGCGATTTGTCTCATTACAAGAGCAAGGAAAAGAAAATATTAAATATTTCAATGTCTCCAGTGGGAATCGAATCCACAGTCGTCGCGATAAAATATATATATGTATTTAGATTCTAGAGGCGTGTACCAAAACACACATGTATAGTATGTACATATGAGTATATGTCTCATCCGCTATAAACTAAACTACCGCATCAATCAAAAACTGTCCCGCCAGAAGTAGCTAATATAAGTCAAAGTCGAAGATAGAGTGCTCTGAGCTCTACTCAGTCAACTTTATTTATTTTATTTATCATCATCATCAGTTTCATGCTGTATCCCGCTCACAGCAGGGTAGGCAGGGGGAACGTGGGAACCTTGTAACAAGACACATCGTTCCTCATTCTCCGCCAATTTTTTTCGTAGCATTGCGTGTTAAGCAGCAGTGACGCCGGGCGTTTGCTTTGGTGCCAGAGGGAAGACTTGAAAATATTAATAAATAATAATTCATTCCCTCGAGTGGAAATCGAACCTACAACCGTCGTGTTACAGTCACACCGTCGTGCCCCTGCGCCATGAAGGCATCAAATTACTATTATTATTCATATATTTTACTTATTAAGTTTATATATTTATTAGTATATTAAAAAGTTAGTAATAACGGATTCTCTCCATTCTCGATTGATGAACGTCGCTATTTAGCTATCATTTATACATATATAAAAAAGAAAAAACAATTCCGTCACCCACCATTCAATGCCTCTATAAAGTGGAATATTAATAGAAAAAAATCTCTCTCTCTCTCTCTCTCTCTCTCTTCTCACCTCTCTTAGGTAAATATATAAAAAAAAATCATAATTGCAAATTTAGTATTGCGTTTCAATAATTTCATGAAAAGAAAAAAAAACATTATATGCCTACAACGTAATATGCGGAACATATTTCCAATGAATATTGATACTTTTGATGTATTATTTCCTTTTAGAAACTAATTAACTATTTTAAACATTGTTTTTATAACAGTTGTTTAAATATGAATAATCTAGTTATATAAAAATGGATTGATAACATTAAATTACGAAAAACCGATGCCTATGAAACAACTATTTGTACCTTTTGTAATGATGGGTGCAGGTTTGATTCCCACTCAGGAGAATGGATCATGTCATTTCCATATAATGTCTTGAATCTGGGAAAGCGGAGAACAGAGTATTTTGACATTATAGTAGATTTGAAAGTATATATTTCTTTAATATGAATAAACTCTACGTCTAATAATATTTACGTTATGTGAGATATTTTGATTTAAAGCAGCTTCACGTTTTTTTTCCATTTAGCAGAGCAGACATAGGGATAGTATTAAGACACTCCTTTCTACACTTTTTGCCCAATTTTCTATATATTAATTAATATAAAAACAAAACCAAAACCTATTTTCCGAATTCTTGAGACATTGCGTGTTGAGTGGCGGAAGTCAACGCCGCATTATACCTTATTACCAGAGCGAACAAATGAAAATATTAAATCTAATCCCTGGAGTGGAAATTGAACCCACAACTGTCGCATTTACACTCGCACGCTTGTACCCCTGCACAACGACCACCGATTTAATATATTCATATTTTCGATGTCATTACATATCTTGTTACAAAAATCGAACCTGTACTCACATTTCAATTTATATTGTACTATTGTACTTTATTACGTATATAAATAACGCTATACTCGTATATATAATAAAAAGATATGAAGGCCATTGACTCGAGCTCGTAAGCATTGTTTATAAAATCTATAATAACAAATAAAAATAATATACATAATTATTTTACTATAAGTATTATATTTTAATACCGATCGTCGCCCTATTATTAATTTTGTTAGCGTGGACTCCAAAGGGTAAAATGGAAACATAGTTGTTTCCCGTTTCCGAAGAAATTTCGTTAAATATAAATTTTGAAGCCAGCCGTGGCGCAGAGGCACAAAGTGACTGTAAACGCATCTGGTTGTGGGTTCGATCCCCTCTCGAGGAAATTAAATATTTATTTAAATTTATATTTACAATTCTTCGCGCTGGTGTCGAGACTACGCCTCCAGAATTCGGAAAAGTGGGGAACGGAGTGTCTTGAAACTAGGTTCCCTCTGCCTACCCTGCTATGTGCGGGATACAGCGTGAAGCTGATTGTTATTTGATTTAATTAAATCCTGTTTTAGTGCTTCCCTACACTGCCTAACCTACCTACATGCCTTACCATTTTGTAAGACCGGTAATGAAAGACTTTTACGTTCATAAGTGATTTATTACTTAACACATTAGTCTGTCTTTTTTAGGGTTCCGTACCCAAAGGGCAAAACGGAATCTTATTACTTAGATTGCTCTGTCTGTCTGTTCTCCTGTCATTAGCCAGTATCTCATGACTGACTCGCACTTGACCGGTTTTTTATTTACTATGACTATAAGCACGATGGGTGTGGGTTCGGTTCCCATTCAGGGAAATTAATTATTTTCATTTCCGCGCTCTGGACTAACTTCGTCGTTTCCGCCACTCGACAAACTGTCTCCAGTATTCGGGCGCAAAGTGAGTAACGGAATGTTTTTAAATTAAATTCAGTTTAATCACCCTGCTATATGCGGAGTGTGACGCTATAAAATAAATAAAACAAGTAAAGCTGAGAATTAGTTGTAATGGGTTAAAAAAAAGAAATATATTTTTACGTATTTACAATTATTAGTATGTAAACATAGTTATCACATAATGTCAATTCAAATCCTAAGCCTAGCGATTGTTGTGTATCGAAGCAAAGCGACAATACCATGCGATATCACGTTCAGTAAACAGTGATCAAAATCATTTGGAAATTCTAATCGAGATAATCTATTACGTATCTAGAAAGGTATAACAGGTTCGACACTTGTTTGATGTAAAAGGATATAGTAAAACATTATAAAAAGTTGAAAAAAAAAATGACTAGCTTTGGCGAAATTATGATATTTTTTTGAAATTTTGATGTGATTTTGTATATAGTAATAGCAAACTTGGAGCAACTTTTTTTACAGATATATCTTCAATATCGCGGGAAGTAGAGAACGAAGACACTTATTTATTCATTCATTTTCTTTTCTATTAAGTACAAAAAACATTAGTACCTTATTTCATATTCTATACAAGAACAAAATTGTTATTTTATCGCAACTGATATGTTTCGATTGACTTTCATGTGTCATTCATAAAATAATCATATATTATTTTAAAACGGAAACATAATAAATGCATATGAAACATATGAAAGAGGTCCTAATGTCTATTAAATATTAATTGACGTTTTAGAGTAAGACAATATGCTTAATATCCATACAGTTTCTAATTTTAAAAGAATAAATACTGCAAAATATTATTTTTCCGATTCCCTCAGCAAAACTACATTATAAGCTGAATGACCTCCTATTAAGATGCAGAAGTGGTTTTTGAGATCTACTTTAGTACTAAATTTCACATCTGTTACATAAGTCGCTTAATATATGAAAAGAATAGATGATAATAAAAAAGATTGTCGTGGCGCAGGGGTACAAGAGTGCGACTGTAAACGAAACGGTTGTGGATTCCATTCCCACTCGTGGGAATTTAATATTTAATATATTCATCTCTTCGGCGTGGTAACGGAGCTACTTTCTACCACTCAACGCCCAATGCTACCACCAATTTTGTTCAGATATGGCAAGAGTTATCTAGATCTAATAAGTAACTTCGTTCTCCACTTTCGTTATAATTGAGAATTTTCGTGGATAAGCGGAACTGCGTCTGACTGTAAGCGCGACGGTTGTGATTCGGAGCCCATAAATACTACCCTAATAACGATTCAAACCTACAACCCTCGCGAATATACCTAAGCCAATTCCAAATATCAATTCTAAATTCTTAAAGAATTGGTAATGCTCATACTTTGACATTATTTGTCAATGCGAAATTGTTTGTAATAAACAGCCTATGTGAAGGAATACATTAAGATATATGACTATTACTTTCTAATACAAACCTTCTTTCCAGAACTTCCGTTGGTGGTGGCTCGTTGGCGCAATGGTTCTGGTGACCCTCGCTGCTTCTGAGCCTCTCGAGCATGACGACCACGAGCTCCTCGTGCGTAATGAGCGTGGCGCCAAGAATCGAGGTTAGTTTTAATAAAAGATTTATTATTATTTCCATTTCTTCGCTCTGGTGTCGAGGTAAAGCGCGGCGTTGAGTTCTGCCACTCAACACGCAATGCCTCCAAAAATTCGGCAGAAAGTGGGGAACGGAGTGTCTTAACACTAGGTTCCCTCTGCCTACCCTGCTGTGTGCGGGATACAGCGTGAAGCTAATTTAATTTTTTTAAATTTATTATTATTAATTGGCGATTATGTAGAAAGTAGAAAAAGTATTCCGCATATACCGGTGTGGACAAAAGAAATCTAATGTCAAGAAACTGTCCCTATTTTTCGCCCAATTTTTGAGTGTCTTAATATTAGGTTACGTCTGCCTACCCTACTATTTTCGGGATACAGAGAAAAGCTGAAAAAAGAATAATAATAATTGGATGGTTTACATCCATCCATTCTGGAGGCGTGGGCCCCCTGGAAAATATTTAAATACAGCTATGACAACACTTCATAGTAGCTTATAAATAATGTTTAAAGAATTAATAAACAATAATTAATAAACAAAATTGCCCTCCTTTCCCCTTGTTTATTTATTAATTAAGGGGGATTAATTAAGGGGATTATTGTTAAAATTTCAACTGTCTAACTATCACGGTTCGTGAGATACAGCCTTGTGACAAACGTACATACAGAAGGACGGAGGGACAGAGGAGTCTTAGTAATAGGGTCCCGTTTTATTCTTTGGATACGTAACAATAAATACAGCTTCACGCTTTTTGTCGCGTAGCAAAGTACGCAAAGATGGCCAAGTGTCAAGACATTCCGGGCTCCGCTATCCACCCGAATTTGAGGCATCGCGTGGTGAGTGGTGGAACTCATCACCGCACTATGTCTACCAGAATGGAGAAATTATAACAATTCAAATACAAAAAATCACTATATTTACTTAGAGTGATAATCGAAACCACAACCGTCGTTTTTACAATTAGATGCTTTCCCACTATACCAATACGGCGACATAAAATTCCTATAAACTCGCAAAAAGAAAAATGTAAATAAAATCTTTCGAGTATCAAATACATGCATATATGAACAACTTGTAATCTTGAAAGTGTAAAATAGAACAGCAAGATGTTGAAAACGGCCGCCCTCTCGGCTATTTTTAAACTTCGTGTCGACCTTTCGTTGTGTGTTTGATAGTTTACAGTAATATATGTACGTACATACATATATAAGTCTTATGTATATTTTGTAACTTCACGCTGTACAGCGCATGACAGGCTCAGCAGAGGGAACCTGGGAACCTAGTTTTAAGACAATGTCTAGTTACCGATGCAAGGAAATGCAAATATAAAATATTTTACCCCCTCGAATGGAAATCGAACCCAAAACCGTCGCGTTTACACTCGCTCGTTTATGCTCCTGGAAGTGAAAGTTCGAGGTGAAAATATTTTTTTGTGTTGAATAGTTCACCGAGGGAAGCTATAGGCTGTATGTACCACGTGATGAATGTAGCGTGAAGCTATAATAACTAGTAGTTCCTGAGATTTGGGTGTTCCACGAAAGAAAATCTTCAAAGTCAGTATTAGTATCTAGACAGAACATGAATTACTTACTCGAGTGAAGTATTCTGAATAAAAACAAATCGCGGCGTTGTGATCCGTCGCTCAACGCCATGGTATGAGAATTTGGGGGAAACCGGTGAACGGAAGTGTTTTAATGGGAATGGAGTCTTAACACTAGGTTCCCAGGTTCCCTCTACTTACCCTGCTATGTGCTTGATACAGCGTGGAACTAAAAAAACTATACTACGCCATGGCATTAAATGGACGAAGCAAGGCCAATAAAAAACAACTGACTAGGCGTAGATTGCTCAATTATATTCACCCTATATAGTACGTATACTATTATACTATTTTAACACATCACCTGTACCGGGAAGTCTGTTCTATTTTTAGCACCCCTCGTTTAAGTAACAGCGGCTGTTTCATATATCATCGTCTGCATAGTTCAGAGAAAATAAAAATAATTTAAATATCTCAATCAAGCTTGTAAGTCGCGGTCATACTGGGCCTCGATAGCCCTTTTAAATAGAAAGAACATTACTTACTCTGGTAGCGGGGCAAAGCGCAGCGTTGAGTTCCGTCACTCAACACACAGTGTTTCAAGGTTTCAGCGGAAAGTGGGAAACGGAAGTGTCTTAATGGAAAACGAAGAGTCTTCATATTAGGTTCCCAGGTTCACTCGCCTACTCTGTTATTTGCGTTGACTTTGACTTTATCAGCGTACGGTCCATTTTAAAAAAAAATGCGTGTTAATAACCTACCTTTATAGTTATAACCATAAAAATATACGTAAGCTTTATCTAGCGAATATCGAACCCACAACTATCGCAGATAAGATTACAACTGAGACACGACGACTACATAATATAAAAGTAGAATGAATGTATGAAAAACGCGATCCATTTCAATTACTTTAATGGGCTCGGCTTGTTCGTTACAAAAGTAAAGTACCTACCACAGCCTTAACGGCTGTGTTGCGAATATCAATATGTTCGCATTTTTTTTCTTTTTATCGTATTAAAAAGCACACTGTATATACAGTTAGAACGCAATTAATCTAGATTTTTTACAAATATATATGCTATATTGTTAGAAATCGGAAGCAAGTAACGTTTTTAAAAAAACACGATAAAAACACACATCGTCTATATGATTCTAAACTATTTTGAAAGAGATACTATGTAATTGCTATAAGTGATATGTATCACCTACTAACAATACTTCACACTAGTTTCCTTCCAATAGGGGCCGTCACTCACCAGCAAGTGGCCCCCGATTGACACAATTCCACTGCTTTTATAGTTATTTTCCACCTAA
>DWMY01000196.1:0-37432 GCA_018249775.1 Heliconius hecalesia formosus
GCATGGGCAGACTCGACCGGATCATTACCACCATTTAAAACCGGCGTTAAGTAGTGGTTTTATGCCACTGCGTTTCGCATCAGGTTATGCCGGGCTCCGGCGCCCAACCCACTTTAAAAGCCGGCAATGCACCTGTAGCTCTTCTGGTATGCACGGCGTCGTGGGCAGCGGTGATCACTTACCATCTGGTGACCGTTTGCCTTGTCTTTTCCATAAAAAAAAAACATTGCGTGTCGAAATCCAATGCCGCACTGTCTTATTACCAGAGACAGGAAATTAAAATAGTAAGTAAAATAGTAGTAATCGAACTTATAGCCGTCGCATTTACCGGCAAACGTTGTGCCGTTGCGCCACGACGGCCTCACTCTTTTGAAAAACCTATAATATATCCATTTTCTAATAGCAACGTTTATTATAAAAGTAATTGCTATTAAACTACCATCAGGCGCAATGACAACAACACCGCGCACCAGCCCCGCTCCCCGACGCGGTCCCGCTCCGACGCGCCGGGCGACGCGTGCCGGCGCCCGCGGCGCAAACGACGTCGCAGCTCACGACGGGTGAGTGCTCAAATATTTATAAATGTAGAAATAACACCTTTTTTTTGTTAGAGGCCCTCGTGGCGCAGGGTCACTAGGGTGTACTGTAATGCGACAGTTTTGGGTCCAATCCTTATTTAAGGGAATGAATTATTATTTAGTAATATTTTAATTTCTTTGCTCTGGTACCTATGCTCAAGCTGGGCGTTAAGTTCCGCCACTCAACACGCAAACTTCCAAAAATTCGGCAGAAAGTGGGGAAGGGCCATAATTGTAACGAAGTGTGTTAACAGGTTCCCTCTGTATACTCTGCTGAGTGCGGAATACAGCACGAAGCTGTTTTGATTTGATTTTTTTTTGTTTTATCTAATAGAAATTATCACCATATATTAAATGAGCGTAATGCCAATTACTGCTTGTCCTGATGGTCTAAATTATAATACCTATTTTAGGTACTATATATCGGCTATCGTAGCGCAATGAAACAGTATCTGACTGTTACCGCAATGGTTGTGAGATCAGTCCGTTCCAGTGGACTGAATCGTTTTAATTTTCCCGCCCTGGCAAGATAGAGCGCGGCGTAGAAGGTCCACGCAGTGTCGTGAATTTAGGCGGGATACAGAGACTTACCTTGCTATATGCGGGATAAAGCGTGAAACTGAAAATAAATATATCTAACAACAAAATTTATCTAAAAGCGCTGTGGATCTAGTCGCCGTCGTCGCCGCCGCAGCCGCAGACGACGGCGGAGCTGCAGCCGTCGCAGACGGCGACGAAGTTGTCGACGCAGGCGACGTCGGCGCCGCCGCGGCCGCTGTGGGTAATCTTTAGGCCTTTGCATCTAAAATATTGCACATTTTATTATTTTGTAGCCAAATTTAAATAAATTTTGGTGAACCCGAAGTGGTAATATTTTGGGGCTGTCGGTTGTTTTTGTATTTATTTTACCGTTTTGATAAACTCCTTTTAAAATATTTGTTTTTTATTTAATCAAACGTAGATATAATATAGACCATGGTCACTTCACTTCACTCCATTTGTTCTAGTAGTTTACTTTATGGAACTTTTTGACAATTATCACTGGTAAAGTTACCGAGGATCATAATTCCTCATTATTTTACCAGTAATTCTACTGGAAAGGAAATTCCGAAGAGCAATACTGGTAGGGTTATTAAATTAAAAAAAAAAAATTTAAATCAGCTTCACGTTGTATCCCGTACACAGCAGGGTAGGCAGAAGGAACCTAGTCATAAGACACTCCCTCTCCCATTAAACTAATTACTCAGTAAAATTTCCTATTTGCTATTTCTAATGTTTTAATTAAACGATTCATTCGAAGATGGAAAACCAGAAGATACATAAATCAGATATGCATAGCAGTAGATCAAAGTCACATCCAATGTGTGCACAGAAAAATATGAGACACTTGGTTCCAACTAAGACACTTCCGTTCCTTATTTTCCGCCGGATATTAACGCTGCACTTTGCCTCGTTACCAGAGCGAGGAAATGAAAATATAAAAATCAAACCCACATCAAGTTGGGGGTTCAATTCCGTGCTTATGTGAACGCCACAAGTCGCGATTACATTCACACGCTTGTGCTCCTGCGTCATGAGTACCCTCAATACAACAAACAACATACGACTTGAACGCCAAAACAGGACAGGTTATACTAATAATATAGAAGATAAAATATTCTAAAATTTATATTTTCTGACATCGTCTGAAAATGAATAAAAAATAAAAGAAACTTGCGAAAAGGAACGGAAAAAAAGTTAAAAAAATCATATATTTCAATTTAAATAGATAACAAAAATTGAGCAATTAGTTTCAATTGAGATCAAACATTCACCATTATTTGTTCTATGTCCTTCCTTCGTATGTCCGGTACAGTTGTTTCATGATGGGGTCTCCCTATCGGTAATAGAAGTTCGAGTCTCTCGTTGGGGGGTCTTGAGAGGAGGTCTCGTAAACGGTTATTACAATTAAGGGGGGTAGACGTTAAAGCTACAAGGCCACAGTACTGAAAATAATTATTGAAAAATGTATTTCGCATCGATTATTATTGTTTTTAAAATGTGGGAAAAGTGAAGTTACATAGGGTAGGCAGAGGGAATCAATTTTCAACACTCCGTCCCCACATGCTCCCAAATTTCGATATATTGCTGTTATATTGATAGTGTTAAGTGTTTACCCAAGTGGTAATCGAACTTGTATGTTACGACGTTAGCTATTAACAACTGACTGTCATGTAATAAATCGTAAGTATACAGACAAGATATTTATTGCATTGCTTTTCATTTTAAAATTTATATTAATGACGCAGGGACAAGCGTGCGACTGTAAACGTGACAGGTTGTGGGTTCGATTTCCCATTCATTAAATATTTGAAATTTTCATTTCCTCTCTTTGGTAACGTAGCGAAGCGCGGTGCTGAGTTTCGCCACTCGACACGCAATGCCCACAGAATGGGTTCCCAGGTTCCCTTTGCCTATTCTGGAATATGCGAAAAACAGCGTGAAGCTAAAAAAATACCTGAACAGCAGCTAATAAAAAACCAGCAGCGATTGCAACACTAATTTCATTATAATAATGCATTCGTTTCTTCTCATCATTCCTCCAAGAGTATGTTTGTCGGAACATCAAAATTAATGCTGGCGCTTCAGACAGGTAAGGCTTTATATAATTAGTTGCAAAAGGCTTTAAATCTGCGACCCATTGTCGAGACATTCTTCTAGAATAATTCTGCTCTTCTTCTTCCTCTACTATGGTCCTTATAGCTGATTTGATTTCAGGATCTTGGACTACTACGAACGTCCAAGGTTCTGTATGCGCCCCTGATGGTGATGTTCCTTAAAATGGAATTTGAGAATTGACATTAAATTATAATATTATTTTGTACAAAGTCTTAGTATGTATATATTCGTTAAATTAAGTAAACAGTGTATTATAAAGTAAGCTTCTAGAATGTACTTTAGGGGCAGTATCAGTAGATTAATGTTGAATTTTCGAGGAGGTCAGACAGAGAATGTGAAGCTTGTATTTCTATTAAAAAGGGACAGTCCCTCACTTGAAAATCGAGGTAGCAATTTTAAGCACTGCGGCACAGAGATAATACATACTTATATTTATTGTAAAGAAAAAAACTATAGCTTCATCATTAAATATTATCTCACACTTCATACGTTTTAAATATGCGCAAAAACAAAACATATGTAAACAAAAACGGAAAAATATTTTATATAGGATTGTTTTTTTTTTTTTTCGAACTTGAGGTAAATGCTGTTAGCCCTATTGGCTTTTACAGCGACACCGGGTGGGTAGGGAAGAGGGTACTCTGTCCCAGAAGAAATGCAAGCACTACATGGCTGCTTGAGAGGAGTCGACGACTGTAAGGGCGCTCCCTGCGGGGCTCAATAGGATTGTTAAACAGGTTTTATTATAAAAGAATTTTGTACGCAGCGATACTAAGATATAATAAATATTAATTTTGAAATATTTATTTTAGCTTCACTCTGCATCTCTCATGTAGCAGGGTACCCAGAGGAACCTATTGTTAAAATACTCTGTTCCCTTTTTAAACATTTTTAAAGTGTTTTCCACACTTAGGAAAGAAAAATACTTATTTAGAAAACGTATAAAAATTCGAACGCAGCGGGACTCGAACCCGCGCCTCCTGGAAACCGACTGCTTAGTGGTCAGGGCGCCTGGTCGGTTTCCAGGAGGCGCGGGTTCGAGTCCCGCTGCGTTCAAATTTTTATACGTTTTCTAAATAAGTATTACTCTGTTCCCTACTTGCTGCCCAACTTTTAAAACATTGTATGTTGAATGGCTGAACTCAATGCCAAGCTTTGTTTCCTTAGGTACCATAGCGAGGAACGGAATTCATTACCTCGAGGGGCGAATCGAACCCACAATGATATATTTACAAGAGTTGCAGTTTATTTTTTGCGTTTTGTGAGTAGCGAAATTTAGAGGTATCCTACGTTCTCCGCTTTGTAAATATTATTACATAGTGTGTGGCTAAACCAAACCCCGCTCTATGTATCATGCCGGACCGTGTAAATTATCATTCGTGGGTATCAAAATGTATGTACAACCAGAACAGGCCGACACCTTCGATTTGCGTCACTGTGACGTCTTTAACCCGGCGTTCGTCGCTACCCGGTAAAAATACCACAGAGGTATCAAAAACATATATATCTATTTTTCTACACAGTTTAGAGACTTGCCGCTTCAGGTACCTTTCTGCTTACAAACAAGAGACGTGCTCCCCAAGTGGCTGACAGTTGCCACCACGCCCTTGGACGCCGTGGTATTGACGCATGTAAATTAAGAGATGGGTAAAATTTTTTATCACTTCAACACCATGAATTTCTCAATTTGAGTTAGAACTGTAAAATAGATTTTACAACAAGATAGTCACAATAAAATTACATCAGAAAATGAGGATCACGAGGAGATCCATTACAGTGATGCTGAGCAGAAAGCATATTAAAATAACATTTCTGAGATTCCTCTGTATTTTGAAAATGATAATGTGCTAACATTACGTGTGCAATTGCTATTTAGATAATGAGAATATTTTATGGATTTCTTAAAATAGGGATTATCAATTAAAACAAAAAGAAAAGTATGAATAATGTGGTATTTTTTACCCAGTAGCGACCGTTTGTATATGAAAGTGTCCAATGACAAACCCAGGGTTAAAAATTTAGTTTATTAAAAAAAAAACAAATTAGTAAAGGTATTATACTTCTCAGAAATATGTTTGTATGAGCAAAAAATCTCATTAGCAACTTCAAAATACAAGTATTGGATGGAATGTTAACGTGTTATAAAATAAGAACTAATATTTGACAGGCTAGTAGTAGCGCACAAGCTTGTGGCTGTAAACGCGATAGGTTGTGGGTTCGATTCCTACTCGAGGAAATTAAATATTTAGTATTTTCATTTCCTCGATCTAGTAACGAGGCTTTGTTGCATTGAAAATTAGGCCTGTGCGTGCAATTTTCTCATTTGAGTGCTATTCTTTTACCGTGTCTTTAGATATACAAGAACATAAGGATCGCACATTTAAAAAACGCTTATCAGTCATTATCAGTGAATCTAGTTCAAAAATATATCTAGGTGTAAGTGAGTCAGTTATATCAAATGTAAAATATGTCAATCACCAAGAAATATTCTAAATAAAGTAATTTTAATGAATGGACTTCATTTTTAATATATATTATATTGATACCAAAATAAAAAAAATAAACCAAAACGATTAAACGCATCTTCCTACTAAGATTTAAATCAATTGTATGCACTCCTAAATTAATCTTTTATAAATAACTTGTATTAATGAAAATATGCTCATCAACCATGGGTGGAAAATGCAGAAAGGAGTATCACCTCTCTTGCTATCAAAATCAGCTTCACGGTGTTTCTCGCATGTAGCACGGTAGGCAGAGGAACCTAGTTTAAATACACTCCGTTCCCACTTTCTTCCGAATTTTTCGAGGTATTGCGCGTGTTCAGTGGCGGAACTCAACGCCGGGCCTTGGTGACAGAGCGACGAAATGAAAATGTTAATAAATAATCATTAATTCCCCCGAGTGGGGATCGAACTCGCAACCGTCCAGTTACATTCACACGCTTGTGTCCCTGCACCACAACAGGCCTATACAATTATGTTATTATCATTTATCATGTTTAAGTACTTTAATTTACCTGCAGTTTTAACAATATTCTCTAACACCTCCTGAGGTATTGGTTCTGTACTAAAGTTTCTAACTGTTCGTCTTTTAGCCATCAGGTTATAATACTCTCTTGACCTCTCTAGAATATCCTCCGTTGTCCTCTTAAGAGGTCTATAAGGGATGTGAGGAGTGTCTTCTGATATGGCTGAGATGAGAAAGTCTGGATCGTCATCGTCTTCTGGGTGCTCTTTCTCTGTAATCAAAGGGAGTATACATATATCATGGATATCTAGAATGGAAATAAATAGTATAATTAGAAAACGTGATAGTTTTGAGATGGTTGTGGGTTCAATCCCCATTTTTTTTCGAACTTTACTTTTTCGAAGATTTATATTGTTAGAGGCCAGTCGTGGCGCAGGGGCACAAAGTGTAATGTAAATCGACTGGTTGTGGGTTCGATCCCCACTCGAGGAGATGAAATATTTACTTAAATTTATATTTCCATTTCTTCGCTCTGGTGTCGAGGCAAAGCGCGGCGTTGAGTTCTGCCACTCAGCACGCAATGCCTCCAGAATTTGGCAGAAAGTGGGTAACGGAGTGTCTTAACATTAGATTCCCTCTGCCTACCCTGCTGTGAGCGGGATACAGCGTGAAGCTGATTTATTTATATGGTTAGTACTATTAACCCTTACAGCGACACCTGGTGGATGGGAAAGATCTATATACCCTACAAAAATATTTTATATATATAAGGTATCATATATATATAAAATGTCATGTATATACCTTACAAAATATTTTTATTTATTAAGAATTTCTGAACTCATGCGCGTAGTACACAAGAAAATAATCAAAAATATGAAAAAGCTAACTTCAGGGTGGCCACGACTCATCGACCGCACTGTGTTGTATTTCAAATATTATATATATGACCCATACCCATAGGTATAAAGCCATATTTTTTCAATTTAAAACCTTAAATTTAAAATTATATAGTAAAGTTTATATTTTTGAAACAGTAGAACAGTGGGTAGTAGACTTTTAAATTGAACCATTTATCTAATAAGTGTCGTTTGTATCTTCTAATACAGTTCTAAGTGGGTCAGGTTATCAAATGCCACTACCATTAATAGAACACTATATTTATACTGTGGCTTTGCTCGGAGTCGACGTATAATTAATGTTTATATTATATATATTGTTTTTACTTACTATCTATAAATATATTATTTACGACATGCTTGTGGAGACCCAATTAGTAAAGATATTATTAAACTTTATTTATTAAAGAGGCCGTTCTGGCGCAGTAGTACTTACAGCGTGTGAATGAAAACGAGGCGATTGTGCGTTCGATTCGCACTCGAGAATATCACGGGGTCTATTCAATATAATAGTGTTAGAAATCGGAAGCGGTTGTCGTTTTTTAAAAAAACACTATATAAACACATATCGTCTATATGATTCTAAACTATTTGGAAAGGGATACTATGTAATTGCAATAAGTGATATGTTTTCTGCCGTGTGACCTAGAATAGGATCATCCTGGTACTGTTGGTGTCGTAAGAGACGCCAGCAATGGCAACACGCATGGGCAGACTCGACCAGATCATTACCACCTTTGGCATTTAAAACCGGCGTTGAGTAGTGACTTTATGCCACTGCGTTTCGCATCAGGTAATGCCGGGCTCCGGCGCCCAACCCTCCTTAAAGCCGGCAACGCACCTGTAGCTCCTCTGGTGTTGCACGGGGTCGTGGGCGGCGGTAATCACTTACCATCAGGTGACCCGAACGCCTTTGTTTGCCTTGTCCTTTTCCATAAAAAAAATGTATCACCTAATAACAATACTTCACATTAGTTTCCTTCCAATAGGGGTCGTTGCCTACAAGCAACTGCCCCCGATTGACACAATTCCACTGCTTTTATCATCTTTTTCATCTACATATAGCCTAAAAGGTTATATGTAGATGAACACGAGTTCACGAGTTCGCTAAAAATAGTTAATAATTTATTTCTCATTGTTATTTAAAATCGTTTTATTTGTCGATCTTTCAAGTTTCACACATATTAAACATTCATTACAAAATTTAGAATTAAGCGATAAAATTGTAATTTTTTCATTAGGCAAATAATATTATTTACTGGAAGTCAAATACAATATCAGAAAAAGAATGAAAGAAAGATGAAGGACGAAGCTGGAATTGCGATGTTTAGGATATGCAGAGACAGTTTATCTAACCGAAACCGCAAAGAATAAATATACAGAATGGCTGGTAAGTAAGGGGGATGAAGAACGTGCCCAGGTGGTTTGGGCACGACGAGAGAACAAGTGATTTCACCCATACGTAATAAATAATAATTTTAATAAAACCATTGACAGAATAGTTAAAATATATAAGAAGAATATGTTAAAGTATAAATAATGGAAAGAAATATCAAAAATGAAAAGGAAATGGGAATGCATATATAACGCATAAATAAACATTAGACATTATTTAGCTGAATATTATTTTGAACTTCGCCTACCTTATTAGGCCGTCGAGTCAAAGCGACTGTGGGTTCGATTCCCACTCGGTGAAATGAAAATGATCTTGCTCTGGTAATAAGAAATGATATAATATTTATGCCATTCAAAAGATGTTATACATAACATTTCTATTTTTAACATATAATAAACTCAACATGTATGAAAAAAATCAACACTATTATTAAGCATCTAATCTTTTTACAGCAATTTTCGTTAATTGGTCTACTGAACGTACCCTTATCGCTAACTATTTAGAAATAGAATAACGTGATAAGCTACTATCATTTTGGCTGAATATTGATAAAAAAAATAATTTATGTTACAATACCCTACCCTATGAATTGGGATAACATTTTGGAATTGAACTGGCACATCTTTTAACATATTAAGCTCTTACTTGTAGCTTCGCCGCAGTGTCAAATTGGAAAATAAGAGTTGGAAAATAAAGATTTGTAAATGCAGCACGTTCTTATAGTCTATAATAGCTATTTGTGATGAATGGACTATTTTTGTAGAAGGAAGGACCTCTCAGGATATTTGACATGATCACCTACTAGGTAATGAATACAATTATCTATTTAAAACTCACACAGACAACGCACTGCTGAAACTACTTAGATAACTTAAAATCCAATATAAGTATATTCTAAGAGAGATTTAGGTCCAAATTATAGAAGGTAGAACTAGTATGGCAAGGAACATTAAATTTAGTAAACGAAATCGAAAACGAAAATTAATTATTATAGAATGTTAAACAAAAAGAAGAGTTCGTCATGGCGCAGCGGCACAGCATCTGATTATTATCGCGACGGCTGTGGGTTCGATTCACACTGGGGAAAATAAATTATGTAAAATTTTCCGCTCTGATAACAAGTTAAAGCGCGGCGTTCAATTCCCCCACTCAATATGCAATGTCTGGAGGAAGTGGGAAAAGGAGTATTTTTACAATATGGTCCCTTTACCTACCCTTCTAAAGGTATGCGGGATACAACGTGGAACTGAAAAGGTCTCAAAAGTGGTCTTGAATCTGTTACTTCCAATGTAAAAACCATTGTACCATATAATATATTCTGTTTCTTACGCTACGGAGCATATAATAACAAATGTTTTCATCACAAACCGCTTTCATTATCGATTTTTTATACAATTTGAATGAAAATCGTCTTTATTTCTTCTAGAATACCGAATATAATGAAATAACTTCTATTTAGCAATAATAAATTACAATTGTTTTTGTTTTGTTATGGAATATGCAGTGGATTTATTAGCTTCACGTTGTATAGACACAGCAGAGAGGCAGAGGGAACCTTAGTGTTAGGACACTCCGTCCCCCATTTCCGATGAATTTTGGAGGCAATTGGCACAATCGATTTGTTTTGTAAAATGAAACGTTTAAATTAACATTTACGTAAAGGCCTTTATATAAGTATCTATATTTTTTTGTTCTGAGTTCGAACGCCTCTCAATTTCAAAGAATCATGAGTGTAAATTAACATTATTTTTAATTCCTCTCGTCGTAGCCCAGCAAAACTGCATTTTGAGGTTTAAATTGAGAATGAATTTGAATGAAGTATTTTGCATGAACGAATCTTATTTAGACCAGACGAGGCCAATACGAGGCCGATTATTACATAAATATATATGCAAATGTTACATACTTAATGAACGTGATCTATAATAAATGTGTATGCAGGATACAGCGTGAAATTGTAAAAATATCATATAGCTCGCTTTTCTTTTAAGGACTTAATATTTATTAATTATTTACGCGGCTATAGCAGGGGAGGCAAAGAGAATCTAGTTTTGAGTTCCCCTCTCTCTGCCGGAAGAGGCATTGCGTGTTGAGTGGCGGAACTCAACGCCGCGCTTTACCTTATTACCAGAGTAAGGGAAATTAAAATTTTAATAAATCATAATTTATTCTTCCGAGTGGGAATCGATCTCGCATCCATCGCGTCACACGCTTGTGCCTCTATAACACAACACAACAGCCTCACTCGGATTTTATTTATTTTTATGATATATTGTTAGGTACGATTTAAATCTTGACATTGGCAATTCATCAAGGTGACATAAATAGTTAATAATTTATTTATAATTGAGTAACACAACCTCGCAAAATGTTTTATAGTTCTGTTAACTATGAATCAATTTAAGAAGAAATTCATTTATAATTTTGTTTAATATTTTTGGACTCTCACTAATCTCTGAGGCCAGTCATCATTCATTTCTTCGCTCTGGTGTCTAGGCAAAGCGCGGCGTTGAGTTCCGCCACTCACACGGTACGCAAAGACGACACGCAAAGCCTCTAGAACTCGGCGGAAAGTGGGGAATGGAATGTCTTAACACTAAGTTTCCCCTGATTACCCTGCTGTGTGCGGGATACAGCTGAAGCTGATTGATTGATTGACTCCCACTAATATTGTCGTTTTTAGGATTTACAGTTGTTATTATTTTTATTTATCCTAGGTACATATAGATCCTTCTAATTTTATTACTTCGATCTTTTCTCAACCTCATGTTCAAAAAATCTGATCAAGTAATGGAGATTATTGATACTATTTCTTTTTTTGCTTCACGCTATAGCCCACAATCATCACGTTCTACAGTCAGAAGCTGTTCACTGCCACTATGACCTCGATATTACGAAGTGTCAAATAAATGTTACAACAAAAAAGTTTACACTTTACCTAGACTCAAACGATAGGAACTTGAACCTTTAACAATAGAGCTACCTAATTATAACTGTGCCGAAAGTGTTTTTTAAATATATTAATATCTATATAAATAAAAACCAGATAAATATAGCAGATGCGGAAAAATACAAAAATAAATTATTGATATAAATAAATACATTTCTTAAAAATATACTCTATTTATGGATATTTTACAATCTTTTTATTTGGACTATAAAATTTTCAATATTACAACTTAAGTTAAAATATCTTTTGAATAGCTGTGGTTTTAAAAAAAATATGTAAGGCAACTTTTTAAAGTCAGATTCGTTTATATGTTTATTAACCGATTTCTGTTTTTAAATGAGGAGGTTTTGTATTTGTTAACTTTATATTTCTTAGTTATTGTCCACCGATTTAATTTGTAAAAGTCCACTTCCCCAAAGTTAGGGGATGATCTCTTAAATATTATAGGAATATCTGCTAATAATATATGGTGTACGTGATATATGTTATTCGGGTAAGCGGATAATAGTAGGTATTATTTCTAAGCTTCTAATAGTTAGGTTGTGTTGTGTACTTGTCCATATTAACTTGTATATTATGTAAAGATTAGTAAATAGACTATTTTGTATATAGCATGTCGACGGTCCCTAGGCAAAGTATCGAAAGTGAAAATTTCTTTTTTTGCTGTTTTGAACTACAAACAAGGGTTTAAATTATATATTTTTTTTATTGAGGCCAATCGTAGCGCAGTAGCACAAGCGACATGCAACTGTAACGACAGGTTGTGGGTTCGATTCTCACTCGAGGAAATTAAATATTTAATACTTTCATTTCGTCGCTCTGGTTAAGACACAAAAGGCGGCGTTGAGTTCTGCCATTTCCGATGCAATGCCTGTATACTTTGGCGCCCTAAAATGTACTTAGGAATTGAAATAGATTTTTTTATCTTGAATATTCTATTTAGCGAGAAATAATAAATTACAGGCCACGCCTAGTCCAGTCGTACCGCAAAGGCACAAGCCTGTGGCTGTACACGCTGCATGCAGGTTGTGAGTTTGATTCCCATTTAAGACTCTCATTATTTACGAGAAAGTGCAAGCACTGCATTACTGCTTCATATCATCGGCGGCGAGGGCGCCCTCCCGTGCGAATTGAACCTGGGCTTGGAACGTGAACAGGCCGTTGAATTATTTTAATTTTACATTTTCTCGAAAAATATACGTCCAAGTTACATGCTATATAAGCCGAAGTTTATCTTCATTAAATTTCATGATGAAGTAACTTTCCATCGTAACTTCCATTATATATGTCAAATAAAAATCAATAACATTTTCAATTATTTTTTTGTCACAAATGATTACACACAAACGAAACAAGGAAAAATAAACTACAAAAGAAACAAGTTTTTCAGACATTTTTTTATAAAAACTTAACGTAAAAAAGGACAACAAGGAACTGAGTGACAGACATCGTACAGATAAACTACTTGATTTAGAAAATTTAAATTTGTCATGTAAGTAGCTTAGCGTGTATAGGCGAGCACTAAGAATGGTTTTCTCAAAATTCCTATGGCAACGCAAAAAACAGGATTTCCCATTTTGCGTCTTAAAGTCCATGCAAAGTTACAGCGGCTTACTAGATTGACATAAAAAAATAGTAAAGGCCAATCGTGAAGCAGGCGTCAAAATAACTAAAAATTATGTTATCTTTATTGGCCTGTTGATCTAGTGGGTTATTGTGTAAAGTCAGGGGTCGTTGGTTCAAACTCTATTTAGGCCAGACAATAATGTGGTAAGATTGTATATAATTAGGTTTGTATCAATGTTATATTTTTTTCATGCCTTTTTCCATATATTGTGAGGTAGGCAAATAGGACATGATATTAAAATACTCAGTTCTCCAATTTTCATACGATATTGAGATATTGTGTAAGTAACAGAAGTCAACGTCACATCGTACTTGCCGGAGTGGGGATATGAAAATAATTTAAATTATAAACATTTCTCCAAGTGAGAATCGAATCGACAACGATCTAGTTTATTGTTACTTATATTTTATACGGAATTATTTTATATAAAACAAAGCCATTCCCTACCGAATGGATGAGTAAAACGTTTAAACTACGAGATGGATTCTAATACAGTTTTCACTAAAACGCTAAGTAATTCAAGAATATGGTTAATTTTTTTATGTATAATCCTTGCATATAGTATTAGATACTGTTACTGCAGCTACACGCTGTAACCCGCTAATAGCAGGGTGTCAGGGGAATCTCAACGCCGCGCTTTGCCATGATACCTCAGCAAGGTAACAAAAATAATTGATTCCCACAAATGAGAATCAAACCCTCAATCATCGCCATGCATCACGAGGGCCTCATTCATTATTTGATACAAAAAATACTATGTAAAGCCATACATTCCACCCAGCGGAATCCTCGCGCAGGACACTAGTTAATAATAATTGTAAATTAGGCTTACAAGTTACTTTAAAAGCATTGCGTTACGCAAAATATCTTATTCAAAAGTAACATATAATGGAACAGTTACGAAAATACCAAAAATGTTCACGATAGCGTACACCTATCTCGCAAGATTAACTCGCAAAAATCGTTATCCTCATAAAATTATCTGATAAGAGAGACGGTGATTTATAAAAATAAATCGCAACACAAAACATCACATTTGGTACTATTAAGAATAACACATTTATTTTTAGCACCTATTCTATTTTAATTTTGCTCTAATCTATTAAATTCGTTAGCATTTTAAAGAATACCAACATTTGTACCAAATTTTGAATTATTTTTTTGGTACTTTTTAAGTAATTTAAAAAGTACTAATCAAAAGCATATTTTTTTTAAAGCATTAATAATTTGAAATAAACAAAAATAAAATATTTTCGATATCAATTAAGGAACATTTTAAATTACAAATAATAAAAAAAAATCATCACAATGCCTGCTATGACGAATAGGCGTAAGTAAATATCATAAGATTGAGCCACAATAAACATAATATTAAATCTTTTTAACGTAAACTTTTACAATACAGAACTAGAATACAATATTTTCATATATTACCTTTACTATTATCAAGAGTTGCAAATTTCTTTTTAGCGCCGATTCTATTTTGATTTCGCTCCAATCTATTCTTGTGGAACATTGTAAACACGACGAAGAACACAATCATTATGGTATAAACTATAAAACAATTACTTTCTAACAGCCAAACTGTAAAAGATATGATATTCATTTTTTTTTCCAATTAAATTTAGTTTCCCGCGCGATTTGACTTTTCTTTTTTTTTTATTATTAGATACACACATGCAACAGGTACGCGCGCACGCAGCCAACTAAGTTTGTTGACATTTACATAGTCTATGTTTGTAATTATGTACATTCATACATTGTATTTGTATTGAGTCTATAAGAAACTAATGTGACGCTGTTTAATCGATTTTATTTATTAATTTGTTAATACTAAATTTCGCGTTTGGTTTCGCTCATTTTTTTTAAGTACAGTATTAATTTTTTTAAAAAAATATTATTGTTTAAAATTTTTTAAAAAAATCTTTTAGTTATAAGTCCGTAGATTATCCTTTCGACGGTCTCTAGGTAAAGTATCGAAAGTGAAAAATTGCAAATTCCTTTTATTGCTGTTTTAAATTTTTGCCTGATTGCTTTTATAAATTACCAAATTTTTTATTTTGAAAAAAAAAAGCATTAAAACTACAATTACAATTCTTATATTAATAATTAACTTTTAATGTTATTGCCGCTTACGCAATGATGCAATCTGTTTTATGATTTTAAAATAATTAAAATGATTGCAATATTTAAATCGTTGTATTTAATAGAAACATGTTTAGTTATTTCGTACGGGCGGTTGCTTTTTACCACCTAATTATCTTGCAAAAACATCCTGATATTCGCATAAATAAGCTTACATGTTGATCCAGAACCTCCTTTATCTTCTAGTGAAAGTCCCACAAAAATAGGATTAGCTGTTCCAGAGATAAGCTCAGACAAATAGGAAACTGACAGACAGACAGAACATATAAAATTGTTTATGTTTAGCGCCTATCACCCGAAAAAACACTACAATTTTTTAATTATAGACAGACACTTAAATTATTTATTTATATGTATAGATGATTTCAACACAACAACAAAAATTATACGCAAAATTATAGCATAGATTAAATACCAAGTCGCCGCGCGTGTTCGCGTGACCTTGACTTTATTGCAGACGAAAAAAAGTCATGACTAAGAAGTCTAGCTGCGAAGGTATAATCGTAATTTTATTTTCAATTGAAATTTACTGGAGTTTTATATTTATTTTTCGTGAATTAACTTTCATTATTGTTTCTGTCTATGTGTTTAAGGGATGTGATCGTGGGTTTTTTTTTAATTTCACACGGTATCCAGCTTTAGCAGGGAAAGGAGAGAGAGCCTGATATTAAGACACTCCACTCCCTTCTTTTTACCGAAAATATTAAATATTTCATTTCCTCGAGTAGGAATCGAACTAACAACCTGTCGCGTATGCAGTCACACGCTTGTGCCCCTGCGCCACGACTGGCCTATTATATTATATTAGTAGTACAAGAATTTATTTTAATTTAATCGATAACATAAATTTGATACATAAATAAATATTATATATTTTTTAAACATCTATATTTTAATCTATATAAAACTAATACCCCATACTTAACCTTACGCTTTATTAAAAAAATCGTGACTTTTATTTTGTATTAATATATTTTGCTACCCTGGATATACGTAAGTTTTTATAATTTTCTCTTTTTAGCTTCACGTTGTATCCCGCATTTTCTTAGCAGATAGACACAGGGAACCTAATTTTAAGACACTGTTCCCCGCGAACCGTTCACTTTTCCAGACAAAAATGGATGCGAAAAAGAAAAACGAGGAAATTAAAATAACTCATTCCAATTGCGTGGAAATTGAACCCACAACAGTCGCGTTTCTGGTCAGACTTGGTGCCGGCACACCAGCCTCATTTATCAGTACGTACATATCTAGCTATTTTCACGACAAGCTAACTTTCCCTTCCTTATTCTGGTGACCTGTTTTTAATTGATTGGATACTTGATTCGATGGTCAGTTTTCTTTAATTATGCTATCCATAGTTATTTCTGTTCACCTCGCTCTAGTAATAATACAAAGCGCAGCGTTCAGTTACGCCACTTAACACGCAACGTCTGTTTGATTGGCAAGGAATGATTAAAGTTTTAACAGTAGGTTCCATTAGGCTGTAGGTATAAACTTATAGCCTAATGGAAACTAATGTTAATATTTAAAACATAGGAGTACATAGGAAATCTATAAAGTTTTCCTCAACAAATGGACTATTCAACATAAGAATAATTTTTAACTTCAAGTCCGTAGTTCTACATAATAAACTATTATGTTAATAATATTTGTAAAGAAAATTTTAAAATTAAATTAAATTAATATATTTGTATATATCTATATATAACTTTATTAAGAAATTTGCCACCTTTCATGCTTATTTTATATTCCAAACAAGAGCTATATCTGTATTTCGCGCACACAAAAAGGAACTCGAGCGCCTTGACCGACTGACACGATGAATGACGGTTGATTGGAAAAATACTGTTTTTTTTGACTTCACATACCACAGTAGGCAGAGGGAGAACCCAGCGATACGAAACTTTGTAACTCAACACCGCGCTTTGCCTTGTTACCAGAGCAAGGAAAATAAAATATAAAATACTTCATTTCCTCGAGTGGGAATCGAACCTACAACCTGTCGCGTTCACAATCGCACGTTTGTGTCCCTGTAATAAGGGTTTCAAAGAAACACTATTAACATGAAATCTCCAATCCAATAACTTGGCCTGTTTTTCAGTAGTTGCACAAAATCCGTAGAAAGTCTAAGATGCATGGCCCAGCTTATTAAATCTTTTTTTCTATCCATCCTCTTATATTCCACGTTGCTATTTGATGCTAATATTCTGTACATGGCGTGCTGGGTGGCGGTCCTCAACCGGTCGTCGCCACTTTTCAGACACATTTATATTGTGCATATTTATGGTGCTTGTGGTGGATGGTATGTTGTAGCCCTATAATATATATGGCTGGCATGGATCGCTACGAGCCTTCCATAACCGGCTTCTAACATTAAATACTTACTTACTTAGCTTCAGGCTGTATCCCTAACGGAGTAGAAAGAACGCACGCAAGGTCAGGTCTATTTCGCTTCGATGACTATTATCAACCCCATTCATCTTTCTTACATTCTTTCTCTGTAATACCCGTTTCGCTGCCGTATAACAGAGTCGGTACCAACACTGCATTGTGCACGGCCAAACGCGCAGCTGTGCTGACGTTTCGCCGTCTCATCAATGCAGCAGTGTTAACACGCCTTTCCATATCCATCTCGTATCTTCTAACTCTACTTAATTCAAAAATTTATGGGGCTCCTATTTCCCGCTCCCCCACATATCTAAATCCGGCCCTGCACTATACTCACGTTTTCGTTTAGACGGCCTCTACAAATAGGTACGTATTCAAAATTATTTTTAATCACACAATTGTATTAGGCTTATTGAATTAATATAGAATGAACAAAGTTCATTATTGTTTCAAAACAATGGAAAGACTATCTTAACGCGTACTTGAGCAATGTTTCAATTGTTGCGTTATCTTTATAACCCAGTTAGAATTAGAATTAAGATGTTTTTATGGCATCTAGAGATGACATTTATTTTTCAGTTTAAGTTTTTTTTTAAATTAAGTATAGGACTTAGTAACGACTACTAAGAAACTTCGTTCTCCACTTTCCACCTGAATTAAATGTCGTGCCAGAATAATGAAATAAAAAATAATTCATTTAACCCGAATGGAGTCGAACTCAGAACCATCGTTTACAGTCTGACGTTCGTTGTCCCTCTGTCAGACGATGACCTAAGACTTTTATTGAGTTATAGTCTTTGAGCTTTACCAAATAGGCAATATCTCAATGTAGATAAAAATTAAAAACGAAATATTACATCATTGCTCGTCCTATGATATAAGAGAATACACAACAACTCATTGAATATATTTTTTGTATATTATATTATAAACACGTTGAACTTTAACCATATTTTTAGTGTCCTATCGAAACAAGGCTTTCAGCTGGAACCGAAGCCGTAACTTTTTAATATACAGTATAATTATAGAAATACTAAAACAGTGGATAGCGGTGGTCATTACCAAATATTTTTACCCTATATTGCATAGTTTTAAAGATATAATGTACCGTTTTCAAATTTAAAAAATCCATACAATATTATTTTTTATTAAACATTATGTAATAATCAGCTTCACGCTATATCCCGCACACAGCAGGGTAGGCAGAGGGAACCTAGTGTTAAGATTCCGTTTCCCAATTTCTGCCAAATTCTGGAGGCATTGCGTGTTGAGTGGCAGAACTCAACGCCGCGCTTTGCCTCGACACCAGAGCGAAGAAATGGAAATATAAATGTAAGTAAAAATTTCATCTCCTCGAGTGGGGATCGAACCCACAACCAGTCGGTTTTACCGTCACATTGTGCCTCTGCGCCACGACTTAAATTAAAAATCATGCTTAGACAATAAAATGGTTAAGAAAATTTATATTGCGGGATTTTTCTATTCTCTCATAGATTTATGCCCAACTGTAGTTTTTTTTAAGGTTACAAAATTTCAAAACGTTAACATTTATTTGTTAAACTTTAACATTTATTGTCTCAAATCGTAACTTTCAATTGATTACTCTGCGGAATAAAAAAATTCTAGCATTTATTTTGTTAATAGTTTTTGAAAACAGTTATATTGAGACAAAAAGTATGCATAGGTATATATATATATATGCTTTATGTTTTTTGTCTTGAAAAATAGTAAAAAATAGTTTTTAACGAAAACCTTGTGTCAACAAAAAAATATATTATATAATTAGCAAATTTTGCTTATAAAAGTATAGAAAACAAAGCAACCAAATTTCAGATAATACCTACCAAGCATACTTTGGTATAAAAGTTGTATAAAAGAATGAAATGGGTGCATGGTAGGAATTGAGCCTACATGACCTAGTAGGTGTCAAAAACCAGAGCTGATTTGACAAATTTGATAATTTTGTAGTATTAGTCTTATACAGAACTGACTTAAAAAGCATGCCCCAAAATGACTGTTCGCCAATATAACGAAAAAAAAATTAAATTATATCGTGTAGCGTATCAAATAAATGGTATAGGGCTCTCAAATTAATATCTGATACAACTTTTGTCAAAAGAGACAAGAATTAATCACGCTCTTATCCCTATCATTTCCGAATTATAGATGCTATCTTATAATAAATAATAATTTTGTTTTGGCTACTACAAGCAAATCAAATTTAAACTATTTCCGGGATGTCGATGCTCATCTATGAAAATCTTGCAAAATTTATATGAATTTAAAATAAAATCAAATCAGCTTCACGCTGTATCCCGCACACAGCAGGGTAGGCAGAGGGAACCTAGTGTTAAGACACTCCGTTCCCCACTTTCTGCCAAATTCTAGAGGCATTGCATGTTAAGTGGCAGAACTCAACGCCGCGCTTTGCCTCGACACCAGAGCGAAGAAATGGAAATATTATAATTTAAATAAATATTTCATCTCCTCGAGTGGGGATGGAACCCACAACCAGTCGGTTTTACAGTCACAATTTGTGCTGCTGCGCCACGACTGGCCTATATGAATTTGTTATAAATAATTTTATTTTCATAATTTGGATTTAATAAATTTACTTTTTTGGACTAGAATAAATAGCAGTGACGCCTAACAAGTACTTAATTTGGCCTTGGCCTTGATTCGGCCGTTTTTTGGCCGAAACCGAAACTATGGCCGCATTTACGATTTTTGGCCAAAACTGGCCGAAACAGAATGGATGGTCACTAATATTTTTATAGGAAAAAATCACTTACGCCTTTCAATAAAACTTAGCAATGTTTTGAAATTAATATTTTGCTGATAGCATTTTTATATCCAACATTATTTTTGTATACGAATGAGATCTTGACAGGACAGTTTTGAAAATGTATTTGAAAAAAATGAAAGCGTTGCATACACTTTCCCTTATTTATATACGTTTTTTTTTCCTTTTTCTAGTGTCACGCTACATCCTGCACACATCAGAGTAGACAGATGGAACATAATGTTTCCCATTTTTCGCCGATTGCAGGAGGCATTACGTGTTGAGTGTTGGAATTCAACGGCGCATTTTAACCTAGAACTCTCGAGCCCGCGCGAGTCCCGCCACGTTTAATTTTAATTTCTTAATAAGTACTATTCTATCCTAAGTAATACCACTTTAAAAATGTTAAAATTCTTATTTGATTTACTTTTATAGTAAGTAATTAGAGAGGTAGAATGAATAATAAAAAGCTACACAGTCAAGTACTTTGCTCATCTTTTTTATTCGTAACGTTAGCAGCTAGCTCCAGACTTCTAGTACCTACTTAGTTAATTAATATTAAATTAAATATACTAACAAATAATATTTATTTACTAAAAGTCTCCTTTTAAAACACTGGAGCAATTATCGACATGTGAATTTGCTTTAGTTTTACGTATATCATATATCGTTGTTTTACTTTATAAAATCATAGGAGCAAAGTTACAATAAGAAAAATTTATAAATATTTTTCGCGTCGGTATAATTTAATTTGTAATTTGTTAGGGTTAAGGGGTATTTGGAAGGAGCTTGAAACTTTGCAAAAGAGTCTAGATATGAAGGTATAACGCCATTTCTCATATAGTTCGGAAGAAAATAAAAAAAAATAGTGTAATAAATTCATTAGACTATTTTTCCCGACTGCTAAGGAAGGGTTATGTTTTTCGCGCGTATCTTGTATGTATGTAATATTCTTTATTACCTCGTATCTCCAGAACCGCTTAACGGATTTACATATTTGAGGTATCGTTAGATTCGTATTAGCAGCCCAAGTGTTCTTAGATAGGTGACATTAATAAAAAATAATCATGGCGGCTGTGGGACGCCATTGGACTTAGTGAAAAAAAAAATTCGTTTCGAATACTACAATATGGGTATAAAATTCAAGAGCTCAATTTCAGGATTTCAAAAAAGTATATCATGTTTATCATTACCATAATAAATTCTAACAAAAAAATGAAAAATAAAAAAAATATTTGTAAGAACAAAAACCCCGACTGCATCAAACTAAAAAGAAAATAAACAAGCCCAATAGTTTATTAGGATTAACAGTCGGGATCTATAAATAATTCGTTAAATCTTTACCAGGAACCCCGCATAATTTAAAGAGGTCCCGACTGTTAATCCTAATAAACTATTGGTTAAGACACTCCGTTCCCCACTTTCCGCCGAATTCCGATTCTGAGGGCATTGCGTGTTAAGTGGCGGAACTCAACGTCACTACCGTCACGCTGTATCCAATATATGTCATATAGCAGGGTAGGCGGAGAGAACCTAGTGTCAAGACACTCTGTTCCCCGTTATGTTCCCGAACTAGAGATATGACATGTAATGCGGAAGAACGCAACGTCACGATTTATATTCATGACTAGCAGCCCGCCCGCGGCTTCGCCCGCTTAAACTACATGATTATTGACTTTATAAACAGAATTGATTGACAACTATAATGACTTCTAATATGATTTTTTTACGACATTATCGTAATTTCTATAAGAATTTTTGATTGTTTAGAACTAAACATACGACCAATGTCGATATTTGATATTTATAAAATATATATAAAGCTAATTATTTGTTATACGTTTTACGTTTAATAATTAGCTATAGTAATACGATTCTTTGTGTTCTAATATTTTATACAGAGGATGGAATTATTAGCACCAAGTTAAATGAAGCCACAGTTTTAACTACTCTATAAAAGTCTAATATAATTTAAAAAATCCCAAAAATAAGGAAAGTGATTTTTACAAACATAATAAATAATAAAATTATTGTTGTAATATACACAGCTATTTCCCAAGAACGACGCACGCAGCATAAACCTATCAAAGGGAAACCGCCGCATACGTCTCATACCGAAATCGGCGGCAAAGTTCAAAGTTGATTAACCTTTAGTAGTATTTTTGTAGTAGGCTGTGTTATTAGTATCTATGCGTAACTGCATCATACGAAATAGAGGTATGGATAAACATCGTGCAATGAAAAAAATAACCTACGTCTAAAGCTAAACTGTTGAGATATCTTGATTAATTTCTTTAGGTATGGGCTTAAAATATTTTACCCTATACGCTGTTCCCGTAAAAGGAGCGCTGACACTTCCACTCCTGTGTATACAGCGCAGTTATAGTGATTTCTAATACCTGAAAAACTTGGGTATTATCAACTTTGAGTATTAACATAACTTGTGTAACGTAATATAAGGATTTTTAATTGTTTTAATAATAAATACGACCTACATTGCTATTTAAGATCGGTTTAGTAGTTTTTTTTAATAAAAATATGCACGAACTTTTTTCTTAGAGCGCTTTGCAGTATGGTGACAGATTTTAATTTGTTACATTCCCAACATATAATATATTCCCAACACATAATTATAAATTGTTTTAATAATTGAAATTAGTGTATATTAAAAAAGAATATACTAATTTCAATTATTAAAACAATTTATAATTGTGTAGACAGACTTAACGATTAAATACGTGGCCTTGATAAGGATTAATGTCTGAAGTGGTTTTGTATTTTTTGTTATAGACTATTAATTTGAACAAAACTCATTTATATTTAAATAACTGTTATTAACTTTTTTTTTGTTTTTTTTTTAACTTCAGGCTAAATCCTTTACATAGCAAGTAGGTAAAGGGAATCTGTGAACCTAATATTAAATATACTTCGTTTATTAAGGTACTTCCGTTCCCTATTTTTCGCCTAACTCTTAGGGTATTGTGTGTTGAGTGGCGGAACTCAACACACAACAGAATCAAATACATTATGAAATATATTTAGTAGATGATATAATTTATACCCCAATAAACACATATAGGGGTCGAATTAAAAAATAAATAGTTCCTAAATCCCGTCTGGGCAGCACTTACTTAAAAATCCATATGTCAAATTTGAGACTCCCAGCACTTGTAGTAATGATAAACCCCACTTAGTTAACAATTATGTCCTATAAATAACGCGCATGCAAACATTTAAACTCCTTGTTGTAACAAACTAAGTATGAACCCCAAAGATAACCCCTTAGGGATCAAAATTAGAGATTCCTAGCATTTGTAGTTTCTGAGATTTGATGACTTTTCGATTTTATATAATATATAAAATAAATATATTATTTAGATTTAGAAAACTAGTTAATAAGTCAAGTTTCCTCCTAGCTGATATTTCCTATAAAGTCGTCATCTCTATATCTGAATTCAAACAAGACCTTTAGATGAAATATAAAAAAAAAACGTGACACATTGTCTAAAAAAAATGCGTATTATGAATACACGGTTCTCATGTCGGTATACCGACGTCAAACAAATTAGAGGATTGACAAGTTCTGTTGCGCAGGCGCATGTGGAGCCGATTTATAAGTAATTAAAAAAGGGATCAAGGGCGAGTCGGACTTACCCACCGATGGTTCCGTACCACCTTCAGGATAGTAGGTAAGCGGGAAATATATCTTATTAAGGTACAAACTTAAGTTTGCAGGCGTTTGTGCTCATTTTATATAAAACTAGCGGCCCATTCGCGGCTTCGCGCGCATACCATCTACAATTATTTTATTGTGCTGCATTTGCCAACAGATAGATTATATTTATATATTCAATCACGAAAAATCTATTTTCATAAATCCGAAAAAGTCCAAGTACTACGAGAGTACAATCGACGGCAGGGCGCTCCCCCACGGAACTCGAGCCCAGACTTGCGACCGTAAACAGAGTGTTGAATTATTTTAATTTTACATGGCTCAAGAAGTATAAGCCCAAATTACATGCTATAAAAGCCAACGATTATCTCCATTAAATATCCTTGATGATGGAATAACTTTCACTGGTAAGTTTTTATATCACCAAATAAAAAGCGGTGAAATATCACTTTGAAATTTTTAATTATTATTTGTCACAAAATGCCTTATTGTGACTTATTCATAAGAGATAGATAAAGGGTGCCACGGACTAATATAATAAATTTTGTAAGTAATGAAATTGAATATTTTTTAGTACTATGTACTTACATATATTCAGCTTGTTATATAGCATATAGCACTTCTGGGAAATGAAACTTTCATACAAAAAAAAATGTAAGTCCGACTGTTTAAATAAATAAACAACTCTCCCGCTTTATTATATTAGTATAGATGAATTATAATTATAATTTTGTCATAGTTTTTAACTGTAATCTCTTCTCTATATATAATAAAAGGATAGAAAAGTCAATTCTGTACATGAAAGATATAAAAAAAATAAAAATCAGGTCGGTTTAGTCGATTATAGAACCTAAAAAACCACTCAGCAGAATTCTTGTCTGTCTGTCTGTCTGTCTGTCGGATTATTTGTTCGTCAATCACGCAAAAACTACCAGACAGAAATTGATGATTTTTTGCATGGTATTAGCCTAGGGTCCCAAGGTACATTTTGGGTTTCATTCCATATTTCATTATAGTTTTCTTTAAAAAAAATTAAAACTGAAAAATGAAAATTACTTAAAATACCGATAACTACTGTATGAAATTCAATTATTTTTAGCATGGTCATAGTTCAAAGCCTAATGCAATTTAAACAATAGTTTTTATCATGGAGTATAAAGAAATTTTAGCATAAAAATTACATAATTATATTTTTTAATAAAAAAAATCGACTTCTTCAATTTCAACCGGATTTCATACTCTGAACTTAACCAAACTTTCACCAAACTACCCTTTATGTGTACCCTTTCTAATAAAAAAAGAATCATTAAAATCGGTTGAGTTGATATTTAGATATTCGTCCATTTGTCGCGCACATACATAATGTAAATTTGAGATTTATATGATTTTCTCATAGATACCATTGTCGGAAATGAACTAAATTAAAATAGGACTATACGGGACGCACTAGCTTCCAAATAAAAAAGAATCATCAAAATCGGTTCACACAGTCAAAAGTTCTGAGGTAACAAGGATAAAAAATACAGTCGAATTGATGAGCTCCTCTTTTAAGAAGTCGGTTAATAGAAATTTGACATAATTAAATTACGATTATTTTATTTAACCACAATTAAAAAGAAAAAAGTAAATTGAGGCCGTTCGTCGCACAGGGGTACAAAGTGTAACTGTAAACTGGTTGTGGGTTCGATTCCCACTTGAGGAAATGAAATATTTATTTAAATTTATATTTCCATTTCATCGCTCTGGTGTCGAGGCAAAGTGCGGCGTTGAGTTTCACCACTCAGCACGCAATGCCTACAGAATTCCGCGGAAAGTAGGGAACACAGTGTCTTAACACTAGGCTCTCTCTGCCTACCCTGCTGCGTGTGGGATACAGCGTGAAGCTGAAGTAAATATTTCATCTCCTCGAGTGGGGATCGAACCCACAACCAGTTTTTACAGTCACACTTCGTGCCGCTGCGCCACGACTGGCGTCAACTGTACTGGACTTTATTTTAATCGGTTCACACAAAGTTAAAACCAGCTCCACACTTTATCCCGCCTTTAGCAGGGTAAATCCTCCAAGTGGGAATCGGACCCACATCAGTCACGTTACAGCCACAACTTTGTGCTCCTGTGCCGCGACGGCCTTTAACAAAGAAGAGAAGAGAAGCGTCAGCGCTCCTTTTACGGAAATAGCATATAGGTAAAATATTTTAAATCCATACCTAAAAAATTTAAGCAACAGTGTAGACGTAGGTTTTTTTTTCATTTCACGATGTTTAATAATATCTATATTTCGTGTGACGCGGTTACGCATAGATACCAATAACGTAAACACATACTACTACAAAAATACTACTAAAACCAAATGTTACCGCCAATACCTACGACTCGATTTCGGAATGTTGCGGCGGTTTCCCTTTGATAGGTTTATGTGTGCGTGCGTCATTCTTGACAAATTGTATTTTATTTTACAACGATAATTTCATTATTTATTTTGTTTGAAAAAAAATTAATCTATCCATTTCTTCGCTCTGGTGTCGAGGACAAGGGCGGCGTTGAGTTCTGCCACTCAACACGCAATGCCTCCAGAATTCGACAGAAAGTGGGGAACGGAGTGTCTTAATACTAGGTTTCCTCTGCCTAACCTGCTGTGTGCGGGATACAGCGTGAAGTTGATTAAAATAAAACTAATACTAAATATTTAAGGGCAGATTGCCAAAATACAAACAAAAAAAGGATTTAAGCCGTTTCTGAGATCAAACGCACAGACAAACAGACTAACTGACCAATGCTATTACATCGTTAAATGTAGTATCCATGTACAGACACCGATGAGTTAGGATTTTATTTTAAGTATCGATAAGTTGTGTTTTTATTTCAAACATTTCATTGAAGATTGTTAAAGGAGGTACGAAAATGCGACCTAAAGTTTTAATAAATTTCTCATTAAAAATCTTAATTGCGTTGCAAACATACATTATAGGTATCTCAAAACACGAACATAATTCAGTGTGTTAATCAAATAATTCTGTGATTTAAGCGGGCGAAGCCGCGAGCGGGTCGCTTGTATAAATATAAATTTCCATTTTTCGGATTATTCTTTTATTTGTACTGCAAGTTTCCACTTCTTGCCAAATTCCATATTTTTAAGTCTACCAGAAACCAATTAGTTATGATTACGGGACGAATAATGATAACAAGCTTACATTTTGTATAAAATGAACTTCAAATATAAATTTTATAGACTTATAAAGAATTCAATCAAAAATATCATTTAGTTTTAATATCTATAATATTTTATAATATCAATTTAAATCTATCAGGTATTATTTGCACAAATAAAACTGACTTGCTTGATTAATATAATGTCTTCATTACTAGAGACTGACTAAATATCGGAGATGCGTGAAGATATTATAAAATTAATCATGTTTACCATTAATCTAGACTTTTTTAACTTTTTTTACATTGTATAGGTGTTTCGAACGTATTCAGGGATAAATTAGAGAAAATCTTGTTTTAAAACACTCAGTTTGCCATTTTTTAACTTCATGCTGCATCTTACATATAGTTCACACTAGGTTCCCAGTTCTAGAACCTGGGAACCTTGTGTAAAGACAATCCATTCTCATTAAGATATTTCCATTTCCCATATTCTGCTGAATTCTAGAGGCATTATGCGAGGCGTTACCATGGGAACGCCTTGGGAATCGAACCCTACAACTTATCGCGTCTACAGTCATGCGCTTGTGCAATTGCGCCACGATTCGTCTCAATCAATATCTTATATGAATTGAATCAATCTCTCATAGATTTTTACGAAAATTAGTCACTAAATGAAGTACGAACAGTTATTTGTTAATGTTGTTAGTGATTTCATAAGTGTTTGTAAATAATAATCATTTGATCAATTGCGATAATTAACGTATATATATTATTGTACTTAATGTAAATTGTTATCATTCTTAATATGGATACGCCGATTAAATTTCGTTATGTGGGGTTTGATAAACCAATAGTCCCAAAATATGAAAATCGATAGGATACTTAGAGGCACGGGTTCAAATCAAATAGTTAAATTTTTTATACGCCTTCTACAAAAAGGAATTTTTCTTTCCTAAGTGTGGAAACTTTAAAAATGTTAAGAAACTTCTTCTCTCAACACTCTCTGCTGAATTGTTGAGGCATTGCGTGTTGAGAGGCGGAACTCAATGCTGAGCTTCGCCTTATTACAAGAGCGATGAAATGAAAATATTAAATATTTCACTACTCAGATTGGGAATCGATTCCAGAACCATCGCGTTTGTCTGCTACATTTGTACCCCTGCGCCATAACGGTCTCAGTCTTTTTTTTTTAGATGAATTTAAAAGTGTAAATACCTAAATATAATCTAATTATAAGCTTATTTTACGTAACATATAAAAAATTAAAAGTAATAATTTTGAAAAACTGAAAAAAGATGCGTCTGTACTATTCAATTAAATGCGAAAAAAAATATGTTGAAAAAATAAATAAATGTCCATATAAATGAAACATAAAAGGAACGCATAAGTTAGCAAACAAGCACAACATTTATCATATTACCGCCAGAACAATAATCAATAGAACAAACAGTATAAACTACCTCTGGGAAAATTCCAACATGTGCAAATAAACTCTAATAGGCCAAAAATAAATTAATCGTTTCGTAACTTAACTACACATTTTCCACCGCTTTATGCTTGAGTGACGGTATCTAACGCTGAGTTTTGTTTAACTTCATTCAGAAGATATTTTTTTAGGGTTCATACCTTTTAAGGAAAAAAAGAACCCTTATTAGACCACTTTGTTGTCCGTCCTTCCGTCTATCTGTCTGTCAAGAGCATTTATCTCAGGACCACTTGGAGATATCGATTTTAAATTCAAACCATATTCAGATCTACGGCCACAGGTGGGCGAGCCCAACTCGCGCTTGTCCGGTTTTTTTCAAACTTTTCCCCGCATAGCAAAGCAACCAGAGGAGGTAAGTCAGGTTACTCGTCTTGCCCGAACGCCGAATGCCGCGCCTCGTCTGACAGAGGGGAGAAATGAAAATAATTGAAATTTCCGTCACGTGTATGTAATAATCAAAGACTGGATGTCAAACCAAGGCGACATGCCATCTCCTACTGGTACGCAGGACTAGTGATCTCTGTAAAGAGACTTCACAGCCTGCAGCAAGGGTCAGCTCACATTGTACCGGGGTATTATCTCTCATAATTTCTTTCTCACAACTTTGTTATTGTCTTTTCCAAATCCACAAAAGCTCAGAAAACTTTCTGGTTTAAGGCCAAAACTATTTGCGTGATCATGCGAAGGGAAAAATCTGATCCCTTTTCTAGCTCTAAGCCGCAACTTACTTCATACATACTGATATAATATATATCTATATATAAAAGATAAATAAAAAAAAATGTCTTGAATAGTTCACTTATCGAGGAAGGCTATAGGTATTATATCACGTTTGTGATTTTGATTGAAGGTGAAAACTAATAAATAATATAACGAACGAATTTTTGTAACAGGAAAAAATTAAAATTACAGTCAAAACGAATTATATTTATAGACTACAAGGTATGTGTTAATTATAGATAGATATTAAAAGTCAAATAATATTAATCTCTATATATAATTAAACAGTAAAAAATATTTTGTCTGTACATTTAGTAATTGACTGAAATAGATATAGGGACACTTAAAAAGAGTAATAGAAAGCAAAAATATTTTTTTTAAATTTCTTGTCTGTCTGTTTGTCTATTTGTATGATCACATTTTTCTCTGAAAGTACTGAACCGATTTACTAAAAAGTTTCACCAATTGCTTTGTTTTAAGTCAACTTAACATTTAAAGCTTGTTTCATCAAAATCGGTTCATTAAAAAAAAGTTATCGGCATTTCAATGAACTCAAGGCATTAGTTTGCCTGCGAATGTTATATAGCAATCGCGCTGGTAAGATTCTTGGCTAAAGAATGACATTCGAAACGTCTTGGTTATATGAATGTTGATAAATATATATATTTTTAAATTACACTATTGTTCAGAAAAAAATCATATTAGAATATTACAGATTAAAGTTATAAAATCATCATCGAAGCAGGGGGCGGGCTGCTAGTATACAATATTTCTTGTAGCTAAGATTTTTTTTGAAAGTAAACATTTTAAAAGCGAAAGAAATACGCCACTTCCTGAAAGTTGTGTCTAAATTTAATTTAAAAAAAATGAGCTTCACGCTGTATCTCGCACACAGCAGGGTAGGCAGAGGGAACCTAGTGTTAAGACACTCCGTTCCCCATTTTCTGCCGAATTCTGGAGGCGTTGCGTGTTGAGTGGCAGAACTCAATGCCGCGCTTAGCCTCGACACCAGATCGAAGAAATGGAAATATAAATTTAAGTAAATATTTCATCTCCTGGAGTGGGCATCGAACCTACAACAGTCGGTTTTACATGCCGTGGCGAAGCAGCGTGAAATATAGATAAAAATGGAATTCTTTAGAGTAGGCCTTTCTTCAAAGAGAAGCTGTCACAGAAGTTTAACGTTTGCTTTGCGTTTGCTGCTGTGCCACGACTGGCCTCGGTGTCTAAATTTATTAAGAAAAAAAAGTGAAAGAATTGACTTTATTCCATTTTTTTTTAAATTTCACGATATATGCTTACGACGGTTGTGGATTTTAGAAGTGATTAGTCTTTCTTTTTAATATCTATTGTTAGGATCTTGCACACTAATTATTTTTCAGGTTCACGTTGTATCCCGTACATAGAAGGATAGGCAGAGGGAATCTCAAAAAAATACTACATACAGACAAAATTATAATATGTGTATATATCTATAATTGTACCAAATTACAGGTACGTTATCGTAGTATTTTTTGTTTAGAGCTCACGTGTTGCAAACTTGGTTAAAACGTGATTAAAAATAGTTTTGTTTTAAAAATTAATGCTTTAATTATTATTTATGCTAAATTTGTGTTAAAATCGATTTGATTTTATTGAAATAAGTCTAGTCGCTTACTAGCAATTATTTAGATGTAGGTATAGTTACTTTTTTTTAGTTGCCCGTATTCGAGGCTCCCTCTACTTACCGTCCTACATGAAGCGTGAAGTTGAAAAAAATATATTCAAATTCGATACATAGCGTGTTAAGTGACAAAACCCAACGCCGCAATTTGTCCAATAGAGCAGAGTAATGAAAGAAGTTTTTTTTATGAAAAAAAACAAGGCATACGAGCTTACGGGTCACCTGATGGTAGGCGATCACCGCCGCCCACGACATCATGTAACACCAGAGGAGCTACAGATGCGTTGCCGGCCTTTAGTTCGGTTGACCTACGAAAACACAGTGTCAAAGATAATGGAGGAAGGTCACGTAAAAAGCACAAGGACTCCCCGAAGGGTATGTATGTATGAAGAGGTTGATGACAGTGGACGAGGCAAAAGAGATATGCAGAGACCGTAGCGTTTGGCGCTCCATTCTCTTTGACTATCCCTCTTGGGATACAGCATGAAGTTAGATTAGATTAGATTACAATTTTAACTTTTCTTTACATATTTTACTAAATAAATCTTATTACTAAATCTGTTACTAAATTGCTACGAGGAAACGTTAAACTTCTGTGACAGCTTCCCTTTTTTAAAAAAAGGCCTACTCTGAAGATTTCCATTTTACCTATATTTCACGCTGCTTCACGTTTTATATATCCTGCATATAGCATAGAAGGCAGAGAGAACCTAGTTAAGACACTCCGTCTCCCATTTTCCGCCAAATTGCGTGTTAAATGACGGACCTCAATACAGAGCTTATGCCATGGTGCCAGAGCGAAGAAATAAAATTAATAATTCATTCCCCCGAGTGCGTCAAACGCGCATCCGTCGTGTTACAATCATATCCAGTTTTTTTATTTTAGAGTTCCGTACCTCAAAAAAACAGACTCCTTTTAGCATCTCTTATAAGCCAGCCTTGGCACATTCATCAGACACCTATTGTAACATTTATTCCAAGTTTATTAGGCACTCAAAAAATAAGATGAAATCCTCCGAAAAACGAAGATGGCTAAGGTTTTTACCATTGATAATAAGGCTATTTTGTAACCTTTCCGGGTTCCTGGATATCATCGCCAGCCAAAGACAAGTTAGAGGAAACCGGGTCTTTCAATATGGAATTGATATCCAGTTGTTTCCAACTTTATCCGTGCAATATTCTGCACATGTGTATGTATATGAAATATATAATCATCTTTTATAATGTAGGAAGTCTGTACGTTGGAAGAAAATAACCTGTCACCTCTGTCTACTATACCTATACTTATAACAACTGCAAAATTGGAAAAAAATGTCATCAAACTAACAAGAATACCTTGAACGTTCAAGTGTAGTTAATGTAATGGTTTGGAATAAGGGTGACTTCATACATTATTTTGAATTAATTATGAATTTTATTAAAATAAATAAATCAGCTTCACGCTGTATCCTGCACGCAGCAGGGTATGCAGAGGGAACCGAGTGTTAAGATATTCCGTTCCCCACTTTCTGCCAAATTCTGGAGACATTGCGTGTTGAGTGGCAGAATTCGACACCAGAGCGAAGAAATGGAAATATAAATTTAAGTAAATATTTCATCTCCTCGAGTGAGGATCGAATCCACAACCAGTCGGTTTTACAGTCATACCTCGTGCCGCTGCGCCACGACTGGCTTCAAACTGGCCTGAATTTTATTGTTTTATGTAAATTAAAACTATACTTGTATTATTGATTGACGTGAATTTATATGTTTTTTTTTTGCTTCACGCTGTGGTCAAATAGCCCATCGTGACACAGTGACACAGGCATGTACTGTATGTATGTGACGATTGAATTTTTTATTTGCTCGGTATTTAACATATTTACAGATAAATAGATAAAACGCGTCGTTGAGTTTCATCTTTCAACACGTGATGCCTTGAAAATTTGGCGGAAAATGGGGAACAGGAACATACCTCATATAGGTATGCGGGATACAGCGTGAAACTATAAAAAAAATATTGTTCTCTTAATAGTTACAGTAAACAAACTATATTTTATATCGACAAATTTCTCTCAAATAACTGCAAGTCCCCAATTTATATCTCAAAATAGTTTTTATAGATATTTTTAAACATTTTTAAAGTGTTATTCCACACTTAGGAAAAAAAAATTCTAAATAAGTAGTTTTTATAGATTTTTCGTTCGAAAAAACTTTGAAACATCATCATCAACAAGCATGGATATCGAACCAAAAACCAAAGCGTCACACATTTCCCTATTGTATCACGATATAGTACCGTATTCGTATGCAATTTTCCTTAAACATAATATAAGGTCGAAGAGCAAAGAACTCCTCACTCAAAACGTACTTACAGAATAAGATTGAAAGCCATTGTGATTCATCTCACAACCAATTCATAGCCTTTTTTTGTTTTATTTTTTTTTATTTGAACTGTTTGTATTTAAACGGGTGCTTGTAAAGTTCTAATATTAAATAAATATTTAGCATTCTACTATATTACGGAGTGTCTTGACACTAGGTTCTCTCTACCTAGCATACTGTGTACGGTATACAGCATGAAGCTTTTTTTATTTAGCATTCTACAGACACACCGTAGGAGTTCCTATCGCGTCCCAGGAAGAGGTGCTTGGAGCAGTGCTTGAGACTTGTGACACAAGTGTGGATAGAATGGCGCCCCCCGTTTAACTTTATTCCAATCTTACCACAAAGAGGTAACTCGCAGTCCAGAAATTCCTTTCGTAGTCCAGCTTTTTTTTATTTCTTGAACTGTTATAACATTTACTACTGGACTATAGGTCATAATTCTACGGTTCAGTTCAGTACTGAACTCAAAGCCACATTTTGTCCTATGAAAATGTAAGACACTGTCCTATTGTGCTACGATGATTTCTAGCACGAGCAGCCCAAGCCCGGCTCCGTCTGCCTTAACTGATTGTTATATTGTAGTTAAATTATACGGAATCTTTATATACATTTTAGCCTATGTGTAATATTAATTTATAAGTTATATACTGTAAATTTCACCTAAATTCTTTTAATAGTCTTTGGGTGAAAGTGGAACAAACAGTTAAGTGGCGAAATTCAACGCCGCTTTTCTGCGTATTGGTTATTTTTAGAAAAACCTCAAGAGAATGAGTGACGAAAGAAAGTCAAACATCAAAAAAGATGTAAGAAGCAAGAGCGAGTAGTAAATAGGCAGAGGTAGGCCTCAATTGACCTTTGAGAATACAGTATCGATGATACATACTGAAGGAAGGTCACGACAAAAACATGAGGGCCACTAAGGCTAAACTGGCCTGGCCTGGCTAAATAGTTAAACTAAAAAAGTAGATAGTCGCTATGTAGAAACAGATATATTAAATTAATTCAATTACACCCGGAAAGTGTCAGAATGGATCATAAATATAAGATAATTTTGTTTTAAACGAGCTACTTTATTTTTACGTTATGTGCACTAAATATATCACTTGACAAAATGTTTATGAGTACGAATTATAATCGTATACACATTTTTTAATGTGAAGTAGGTATGTACTTTATTTCAACCATATATTACTGCAGACAAAATGTTATAATATAAAATATTGAAAGAAAAAGACGCTATAATAAAATTAACAAACAATAAAGATACAAAACATTCTTATTCTAAGTAATTTTATAATATATTATCCTTTTATCTAATTTCACGCGTATCAGGGTAAGCAGAGTAAACCTGGGACCACTCATTTAGTGTTTACATATTCCGTTCCCACAACGTCACACCAGGTCCCTTTCTTTTGACTTTCCGTGGATTTCTTAAGGCATTGCGTGTTGAGTAATGGAACTTAATACTACGCTTTGTCCAGACCCCAGAGAGGAGAAAAAAAATAATAGATAATATTATATATTTATCAGTAAATTGTTGTTGTTAAAGTGTCGGAGCGAAGCGCGGTGTTGAGTACCGCTTCCCATTTTTCGTTTCCAGAATTCCGGCGGAAAATGGCCAAAGGTGTGTCTTAAAATTAAATGAAATATAAATAAAATCGGAGTATCCTAACATTGGGTTCCCCCTGCCTATCCTGCTGTATGCTTGATACAGCGTTAAGCTAAAAAACTATATTACAAGTCGATCTAACAAAATCGTTATAAAAATTAATTTGTACAGTTAAAACCGCGTGAATAAACAAGTGCTCAACTCACGTTGCTGTTGGGTATAAGTTAAAAATAAATAAATATATAAAATAAAATATGCATGGCAATACACATAAATAACATAGTTAATTATGAATAATACACACTATATATTTTTCATACCAAATTAATCGAGACGAGTTCCTGTATTGTCGTCCCGAGTGTCGCGACCGTCGTTCCGTCTACATAGGTGGTGGTGATGCTTGGAAGGCAGCGGTTGAGCCTCTCAAGTACTACGGAACTAATAAATATGATGCACATAAAGACTCGTACCATATTATAATATTGAATGTTGCTTGACGTCGCGAAGGCTGACGTGATGGGCTTATGCGAACTGTTATAGCGACATTAACTATGTCGTGGCTGATGCCGTCTCGCAGTACACTCGCGATACGTAAGCTATGCTTGTATGGCGTTGATTAATGACGTATTTTATACCACGTCTATGACTTGGTATACGATTATTAGGTGTGTGATGCTATTTTATGTCCCAGCTCCGGTGTATGTCGGTGTAGTAGTGTCCGCCTACGGTTCGAGACACGACTGTCTCGTGTGCCGTGCGTTTATTTAACATCGAGCTTCGAGTTATGACAATGTTATACTGTCGAGTTTCAGTTATTTGAATAAAGTTCTGTTGGCAAATATTTTATTAAAGCGATACCTTCTAATGGCATAAATAAAATTCTTAACACTGTTACCTCTGAATCTCTAAAAGATTTTGGGTTCTTTACGATCACAACTATAAACGATTCTAACCACTAAACACATCACGAGCCAAGGCATTATTTATTAAAGAGTATTTTCAAAGGTATTTGGGATATCAGTTACACACTGTTTTAAATGCAAAATAATAATTAAAATAACAATGTAAATGTCACACAGTATCCAAAAATAAAACTCATTTCAATACTTTTTACATTACTTAGTGACTTAAAAAACAACAACTTAGAATGTAAAAAACTATGATATTCGTTTTTGTTTGCTTGTTTTTTGTATCACGTTCATTTAGAGATAACGTTAAAAATGTGATTATATACTAGTGGATTGATACAACTTTGCTTATGCATATATTTATATATATTTAATATTTTGTTCTTATATTTTTCATCCCACTAGAAAGATGGGCTCAGAGGATCTAGTACCAAGACACTCCATTCTCCGCTTTCCGACTAAGTTCTATATAATGTGTTGCCTTGGCGGGGAAAGTTGAGGCCTAACGTGGCGTGACACAAGCACAAGGCACAAGCGTTGATTGTAAGCGCGACATGTTGTAGGTTGGATTACCACTCTAGGACTCACTATATTTCCTCTATATTTATGTAACCTCAGCGAAAAACTGAAAAAATATATATTGGGGGCTTCCCTGTTAATACCGGAAACAGCGTGAAGTTATAAAGAAAAACATGTAAGGGTGGCAGTGACGGCCTTGGTTGACCTTCGAGAATACAATAATTATGATTCAGTATCATCAGGAAGATACATGTAAAAAGAATAAAATAACGAGCCCCCACCACTCCCTCATCCCTCAAAGAGCATGCGGACGAGGCGAAAGAACTATGCAAGTTTTTACTTTACTCGTAAAAACTTAGGCATTTGACCAATTAAAAGTGAATTTAGACTCACTTACCGGCTTTACCAGAAAATATTTGATATTTCATTTCCTCGAGCGGGAATCGAACAAGCAATCTGCCGCTCTTACAGTCACAAGCTTGTGCTCCGACGCGATAGTTGGCCTCGTATCATTTTCATTTTACATCCTAATATATAAACATAATATAAATAAAAATAATCAGTATCCCGCACACAGCAGGAGGTAGGCAGAAGGAACCAAGTGTTAAGACAGTCCCGTTCCCCACTTCTACTTCCCGCCGAATACTGGAGGTATTGTGGGTTGAGTGGCGGAGCTCAAAGCCGCGCTTTGCCTCGACGCCAGAGCGAAGTAATCAAAATATACATATAAATAAATATTTAATCTCGTTGAGTGGGGATTGAACCTACAACCAGTCGATTTTACAGTCACGCTTTGTGCCTTTGCGAATGACCTTTAATATACATATACATACATGAAAAATATACACTATTTTTTTTTTTTTTTTTTTTTTTTATTTTTTTTTTTACTTTTAAATTTTTTGTTCTTTCTTTTTTTTTTTTTTAATTTTTTTTTATTTTTT